>CM042011.1:151864533-151909533 GCA_023525715.1 Cichorium intybus
CTCAAACATTTTAAATAACCGATGTGCACCTCTACTTGCAGCCCGTACTAAAAATTAAAACCTTCCAGCAACCTACTTTTAAATTCATGGTCCAAAAACACGAAGCCCAAATGGAAAATCATCTTTTGACTTTTATGTCGTAGGCTCGTAGCAGCACAAAAACTCTACAAAGGGCTTGATGGCCCAAAAACTTCCACAGTAACCCAAGCCAAAAATAAAAACCACCCACCACACCACTTTAAATCAAACATATATTCAACCTAGAGGTGCACAAAAAAATCGGTTTTTTAAATAACCGAAAATAATAACCGAACCGGTTTTTTTAATAACCGGTTTTTTAACCGAACCGGTTTTTAGCCGGTTTTTTATCTGAAACTGAACAGGTTTAAAAACCGAAAAAAACCGGTTTTTCTTCCGGTTAACCGAACCGAACCCGTTTAAAAACCGAAAAAAACCGGTTTGAAACTCAATTTCGTTTAAAAAAAACCGGTCAAAAACCGGACCGGTTATAACCGAAACCGGTTTTTAAAAAAACCGGTTTTTAAAAAACCGGTTTTTAAATAACCGAAACCGATTTTTAACCGGCTTTTGTGCACCTCTAATTCAACCCATTGGAACAAAAACCCAATAACAATCAATACCTTCACCTTACGTCATAAAAAGTTTTGAAGTTTGACCAAATAAAAAAAATTCCTCCAAAGACATATCACCCCCAAACTTGTTTTAGAATAAACCCAAAAATCTTCAGCATGAATTAATTGGATTTGTAAGGTGGTTTCATGGGAGGTATTAAGAGGTGTTGACACATATCACCATTGTTGGCGAATTGTCTGAGTCAACTGTGGCGTAAGGCGTGGGTTGGGTCAGCCTACAATATTGGACCGTCGTCCATGTTTGAATATGAGATCATTATCTATTAAATCAAAAAAGGTGGGTTTCCTATAGATAATTATATGTGGTTTAAACTTTTCCTTGTCATATACAAACGTGTCAGGTTTGTATATATATATATATATATATATATATATATATATATATATATATATATATATATATATATATATATATATATATATATATATATATATATATATATATATATATATGCCATGTAGGGTAGGGATAATAATTGTATCAATTGAAGTTTTGAGTTTTAGTTTCTTCAATAAAAGATCCTGCAAGTGAGGCAAGTATTTGTTTTCCTGCTTTTCTGTTTTTCTTGCTTTTCTATACTTGGTATCAGAGCCAAGGAAGGCACAGACCCACGTAAAGGTTGAATCCGATCAGACCTGTGATCAATTCAATATGTTCTGTTTTATGGTCCTGTAAACAAGCATGGTGGGAGCAGAATCATCATCTCCACCGGCAAAGGAAACTCATACGATGACGTTCCAATTCCCGCAATTGACGTCAACAAATTATACCATATGGAGAATGCGCATGGAGGTTCTTCTCGGTATACATGAAGTGTGGGACGTGATTGAGCCGGGTTCAACCGATGCCAAAAGAAATAACATTGTGAAAGGATTGTTGTTTCAAGCGGTACCGGAAGATGTAATCTTACAAATCGGAAACCTTGCTACCGGGAAGGAGATGTGGGAGGCAATCAAAACTCGTAACCTAGGGGCTGACCGAGTTAAAGAAGCACGTCTACAAACTCTAACTTCTGAATTTGAAAGCTTAAAGATGAAAGACATCGGTACAATTGACGAGTTCGCATCTAAACTTTCGGGCATTGTATCTGTTTCAGCGACTCTTGGAGAAACAATACCGCAACAGAAGTTAGTGAAAAAGTTCCTCACAAGCCTTCCTAGACGTTTCCTTCATGTTGTAGCTGCACTCGAACAAGTTCTCGATCTAAAATCAACAACGTTTGAGGATGTTGTTGGAAGACTGAAAGCGTACGAGGAACGGATAAAAGAAGCAGATAAAGCAACCGACTCTAATGAGAAGTTGCTTTATTACAGAACTGAAAATTCAAATAGAAGTCAAGACTCAAACCGTGGGAGAGGGCGAGGATCAAGCCGAGGAGGACGGGGACGTGGACGCGGTCGTGGTCGGGGTAACACCCAAAACCATGATCAAAGGGACTCGTCAAAGACCGGTAACGATCAAAAACAAAAGGGCAAACAGCATGAGCAACGAGACCTATCTAATATTCAGTGTTGCCGGTGTGATAAGTACGGACACTTTGCTTCACGATGCCCGGAACGTAACAAGAATCATGAAGCAAATCTCAACGATGCCCAAGAGCAGGTTGATCACGAAGAAGGAACGTTTTTTATGATGCAAGAGGAGACGGTCTTCCTCAATGAAGACAAATACGTTCCACCCAAAGTAGAGGCGAATAAAGAAGACGATGATATGTGGTACCTCGACAATGGGGCAAGTAATCACATGACCGGGAAGTACTCGTATTTTTCGGAGATGAACGAACGGATAACCGGAAGAGTAAGATTTGGAGATGGCTCGTGTGTCCGAATTGAAGGAAAAGGGTCAATTTTGTTCGAAGGAAAAAACGGTGAGCAAAAGGTAATGAAAGATATCTATTATATTCCCTCTCTTCGTAGCAATGTCATCAGTCTTGGCCAAACAACATTATCCGGTTGTGACATTAGAATGCATGGTGATTACTTGACATTGAAAGATCGAAACGGGAAGTTGCTAATGAAGGTTCCGCGGAGTGAGAATCGACTTTATAAAACCCGATTGAAAGTAGGAAAACCTCACTGCTTACAAGCAAAATTAGATGATGAGTCCTGGTTGTGGCACGCGCGTCTCGGCCATATCAACTTTGGTGCGGTGAATATGATGCACAAGATGACAAACGGAGTGCCGGTGTTAAAACATCAAGATCAGATCTGTGAAGTTTGTGTGATAAGCAAACAAAACAAACACACGTTCCCAAAGAAAACTAATTACAAGGCTACAAATATTCTCGAGATGTTACACGGAGATATTTGCGGACCGGTCGATCCTCCCACTCTAGCCGGTAATATCTATATATTAGTTCTAATTGATGATTACTCGAGATACATGTGGTCCTTTTTGTTGAAGCATAAGAACGACGCGGCTGACGTGATCAAAAAATTTAAAAAATCAATAGAAAACCGAACCGGAAAAGTGATAAAAACTTTTCACACGGATAGAGGCGGTGAATTTACTTCAAACGACTTTAACCGGTTTTGGAACGAAGAAGGTGTTGCAAGAATGTTAACGGCTCCGTACTCACCCCAACAAAACGGCATAGTAGAACGACGAAACCGGACGCTTATCGAGATGGCGCGATGTCTTATGAAAGCAAAAGAAATCCCAAATCAATTTTGGGGTGAAGCTGTTCGACATGCAACTTATATAATTAATCGTACGCCTACACGAGCATTGGTAGGAGTCACACCCTACGAACAATTCTATGGTCAGAAACCGAACCTTGAAGAATTGAAAGTGTTCGGATGTGTCGCGTACGAAAGGATTGTTTCGAAACATCTAAAAAAACTAGACGAAAGATCGAGACCATTGGTTTATTTTGGGAAGGAACCAGGCTCGGGAGGTGTTCGACTATTTAACCCGGAAGAAAATAAAATTATTATAAGCTACACTGTTATCTATAATGAAAAACTTGCATGGAAATGGAATAATGGAGGATATGATCTACGTGAAGGCACTTGCAGCAAGAAAAGTGATTATGGCACTTTTGTGATACCATGGTCTTCCACAGATGGGCCTACTCCTCCAAGTCCAACAGCAAACGAATATGGGCAGCCCATAGCCACTCCACAGCAGCCTCCTGCAGCGAGCCTAGCTGCAACGAGCCCACAGTCAGCTATGAACTCAGCTGCGGATAGCCCAATCTCGACAGAACTTGAACCAGACAGCAGCAATCACGAGTTCGGCGGTAATAACGACGTCGAAAATAATCCGGTACGTCGCTCTAGTCGTGTCTCTGTTTTACCAATTCGCCTCAACGATTATGAACTTGACATGAACAAGTTAATGTTATCATTTGACGAGGAACCAAGGAATGTTAAAGAAGCCATTGTGAAACCCGAATGGCTTAAGGCGATGAAGGACGAGATCGAGTCAATCGAGAAGAATAAAACTTGGATCCTAGTACCTCTACCCAAGCATGCCAAAGCAATCGGCTTGAAGTGGTTGTATAAAATAAAAAGAAATGCGGATGGAACGATCTCGAGGTACAAAGCGCGACTAGTTGCAAAAGGCTATGTACAAGAATATGGCGTTGATTTTGATGAAGTTTTCGCGCCGGTAACTCGACTCGAGACGATTCGTTTATTGATCGCTCTCGCGGCCAGGAAGGGATGGAAAATTTACCACTTGGATGTAAAGACGGCCTTCTTACACGGTGAATTAAAAGAAGAAGTGTACGTACGACAACCCGAAGGTTTTGAGAAAAAAGGAGAAGAAGGAAAAGTGTACAAGCTCGTGAAAGCGTTATATGGTCTAAGGCAAGCACCAAGGGCGTGGAACATTAAACTTGATGGCATCTTACGCGGAATGGGTTTTATACGATGTTCACAAGAAAATGCGGTGTACAAAAAGGTGGCAAAAGGCGAATACATCATAGTGGCCGTTTATGTTGATGATTTATTTGTAACCGGGACGTGCCATGAAATTACAAACCAATTCAAGAGTATGATGTCCGCAAAGATTGAAATGTCGGACCTTGGATTATTAACTTATTATTTGGGAATTGAAGTTTCTCAACAGAATGGGTGCGTGACAATTAAACAAGAGGGCTATGCAATGAAAATTTTAAAAGAAGCCGGGATGGAAGAATGCAATGCTACTCAATGTCCAATGGAACCGGGACTAAAATTGTCAAAAGCCGAGAATGAACCGGAAGTTGAAGCCACTCATTATCGGAGGGTAGTAGGATGTTTCCGCTACCTCCTTCACACTCGTCCGGACTTATCTTACTCAGTCGGGGTGGTAAGTCGTTATATGCAAAGTCCGAGAGAATCTCATGCGCGCGCGATCAAACAAATTCTTCGCTACCTTCGCGGTACAATTTCTCTTGGAATTAGATACGAGAGATGTGACAAGTTGAAACTTCTAGGGTATAGTGATAGTAGTCACAATGTAGACGCGGATGATGGTCGGAGTACTACTGGTCATATCTTCTTTCTTGGTAAATCCCCTATCACGTGGTGTACGCAGAAGCAAGACACCGTGGCTTTATCTTCATGTGAAGCCGAATTCATGGCAGCTACTTCGGCAGCATGTCAGGCAATTTGGCTAAGGGAGTTGCTCGCTGAGGTGACCGGGTTAGAGAAGCAAAAGGTGTTGATTCGCATAGACAACAAGTCGGCGATCGCGTTGTCGAAAAATCCGGTGTTTCACGGAAGGAGCAAACACATTCACACTCGTTTCCACTTCATTCGAGAGCGTGTGGAAAACGAGCAAGTCGAAGTCGAACACGTGGCGGGAAATGAACAAGTAGCGGATCCCCTAACGAAAGCCTTAGCACGTGTAAGGTTTATGGAGATGAGATCGTTACTCGGTGTGCAGGAGTTGTCGTCTCAGAAATTCAGGGGGTGATTGTTGGCGAATTGTCTGAGTCAACTGTGGCGTAAGGCGTGGGTTGGGTCAGCCTACAATATTGGACCGTCGTCCATGTTTGAATATGAGATAATTATCTATTAAGTCAAAAAAGGTGGGTTTCCTATAGATAATTATATGTGGTTTAAACTTTTCCTTGTCATATACAAACGTGTCAGGTTTATATATATATATATATATATATATATATATATATATATATATATATATATATATATATATATATATATATATATATATATATATATATATGCCATGTAGGGTAGGGATAATAATTGTATCAATTGAAGTTTTGAGTTTTAGTTTCTTCAATAAAAGATCCTGCGAGTGAGGCAAGTATTTGTTTTCCTGCTTTTCTGTTTTTCTTGCTTTTCTATAACCATCATTGCTAATAATCCACTATAACAATGTTTTAACGTAGCTTCATTCTGATTTCCTTATGTTCTATTCATGTTTGCATGTGGATTTATTTTTCTTCTTTGCATTAAAAGTCCACCAAATAACAAGTTTGATAGAGAAATATGCATACACACGAACGAATTACAAGTGTTTTCTCCATCTTTTATATATTGTATTTACGAACGAATTACAAGTGTTTTCTCCATCTTTTATATATTGTATTTATGAACCGGTTTTCTTTCATTGATGAAGAATGAAGTCTAACCGATCTAGATATCTTGTGGGATTCCTCCTCAGTTTATCGGGTTTTAAAATTTATGAATTACTTTGATAATAAAAAAAATTAAGATTTTAATTTCTGGTGTCTTTTTTTTTTTTTTTTTTTTTTTACAAAAATCTCATTAAAACAATGTCAAAACTCCAACAAAAAAAAAAAAAAAAAAAAAGACCGATTGTAATTAAAATTTAACAATGCTACAGCTGAACGTTTAAATATAAGGACTGAATTTTTTTTTTTTTGGAACCAGCGAATAGATATATGGTTTCACCTGAGGGTAATCAGCCCCGCAACCCAGGGCGGTTGGCGATTACCTAAAGCGCAAAGGCCTTTCCCCTCCACCTAATTCGCCTTCCAGGAAAATCCCCCACATGGGGTTAGTCGGAGTCGAACTCCAGACCTCCCACCACATGGGTATATAACCCGGGTGCATCCACCCAGCTAGGCTGAGCTTCACTTGCATATAAGGACTGATTTAAAAAGTTGCTGAATGATATTCTTGTAAGAAAAAAGGAATTTTCTATGGAAAAGTTTAATCACATAACACCCATTATTAAAGATCGGTGTTTTTCTCAATAAATGGTCGCAAAACTAATTGACGATCAAATTCCTTGTCAAATACAAAAGATCGTTGGTGAATGCTCTAATGATGTAGCTGACAATATTACTTTAATCTATAGAGAACCAAACTTTTAATATTTTGCTAAAATTGAGAAAGATTTTGGGGAATGATTTGTCAAATAATACTTAAATAATCTAAAAGAGCAGGAGCTGTAATAGAGAAATATCTATATACTAGTGACAAGGGGGATGAAAACTTTATTGTCAAATTTGTCTCCATAGACCTATCAATATAGAGCCTTTTTCAAGAAATTATTTGGCGAAAATATCTTCATTTCAAATAGATACATTAATACACTACTAAATACGAAAACACCAAGCTTCAAAGTAATCAACTTGTTTCAAAAAATCACTTGGAAATCCAAGCCCCAGTTGTCCAAATCATAGAAATTGTCTTGTCTTTCCTATGCAATAACCATCCTGAAAAGAACAAATGAAGCTGGTAGTTAAAAAATATATGTTAGTTTAAAGTCATCTCAAACTATTCATACATGTGGAGCTTCCAATATAGCTCAAGTTCTCCCTAACGACACAAAGGAGATTAAAATAAAATGTTATAAGCATGGTGAAAAAACTCATTTATTATCTTAAGAAAACTTTTTATTCTATAAAGTGAAAGGATTATTTATTTATCAAATGTCACAACACTCTTCCTCCTTTATCTTCTAAAAGCTTATCACCCAAACCAATTTCAATATGGGCTCCGAAAGGTTTCCAATTTTTTGTTAAACATATGACATGGAAATGTACATACATGATTCTTAGATAGTGGATGCTCTAGCCACATGACTGGTTGCAAGTTACCGCTTACAGTCTATGTTAAAGAAGATGTATTTTCTAATACCTTTAGTGATGATAGCCAAGGTCAAAATAAATTTCAAGGAGTCATATAATGTCAATTTTTAATATTCTTAAAGGTCTCTTATGTGAATGGTTTCAAGCATAGGCTAATATTAATCGGTCAACAGTATCATGTTGATTATGATGTTCACATTTAAAGAACTGAGGGAACCATCATTGAATGTAACAAAAAGGACTTTATACCAGTCAAAAGAAGTAGTGACATTTATATATTGTATATGTTGCTAGCTTACATGTTAACAAAATGTGTTTTCTATAATGAAATCAATCCAATATCTCAATTGGTTATGACATAAAGATTGTCTCACTTTAACTTTAAAATAATCTCAAAGGTGCCACATGATGATATAGATACTAGAGTTCCTAAAATGAAGTACACAAGGATAAATTTTTCTCTACGTTGCACAAGGCACCCAACCTAATACCTCATTTAAGTCCAATTTTGTTCCTCCATCAACTCACCATTTTTTTCTCCATCATATGGACTTGTTAGGTCCATTTCTCGCTCACTGCCTTGCTGTGAAAAAAATACTATTCTGTTATTGCCAATGAATTCTCAAAGTTTACATGTATTAGGTTTATATTAATCAAAGTTATGCTGCTGAAGAGATTATTTCATTCATCAAAAACTAAATATCTATTGATCACACTATCAAACAACTTAGAAGTGATCATTAATCTAGATTCAAGAATTCAACACCTTAATGATTTATGATGAGAAAGGTATATCTCAAACTTCTATTCAGTTAGAAAATAAGAGTAAAATAGAGTTGTAGAATGAAGGAACTAAAAACTGATTCAAGCTAGTAGAACGCTGCTTGTTGAAGTTGAATTAACTGTACGGTTCTTGGATTAAGCCATTAGTACTACTTGCTACAAGCATAATCGATACATCATTGTGAAAAAAAACACTCCAAAAATGTTATAAAGACTTAGAATATAGAAATCTAAACATTTAGTACTGTTATGCATTTAAATGGCTTTACTTCATTCTAAATCAAAGAGTTCAACTAGCTATATTTAATCCAAAAACTGATAAAGGAATATTTGTTAGATACCATATGTATCAGAGGCTTTTAGAACATACAACAAAAACGAGAAGGCCATTAAAGAGCCCCTTATGTAAAAGTTAACGAGTCAGTTTTAAGGCAAATCCCTCTACCTATGTTCTAACAAATCCTTTCTTCTTAGAAGATATGTTACTCCTAGATAATGTATTAAACCTGAAGCTTACCACACACTAATAGTTAAACTAAATAATTCTTATTAAGAATCTTAAATATAGGGAGAATAATCTAAAACACACCCTAAATTCACCAAACTCTATGTTCTTTTGTTTGAAAGCTAACAAACACTCTTAATTGCTAACATACATAAATGCATACAAAACTAGACTATATAAATCCTAATATGTAAATATGAATATATTAGGATATTTATATTGTAATCTTGACTCTAGAAAGTTGAATCATTATCCTTGTATTTTCATTTCAAATATATTTTATCTTCTATAATTAGATAAACATTGTTTGAACACCTTTAGTATATGGAACTTTAGATAGACACAAGTTATTAATACACCATTACTATATACGACTTCTAGAGTATCGTTAATAGTATTTAGGAACCTCAAGTCATCTAGGTTAGCCTATGTTCACTAAGTTCCAAGTGTAGAACTTTAAACTCGATAACTAATGGTGGCTTAGTAAGATAGTCTTGAAAATCATCAAAACATTGGTTTCGATCGTAACAATATCCCCATGTTTGATAATGTCAAAACCTAACTATAAACTCTACAAAAGAAACTATTATAAATATATATATATATATATATATATATATATATATATATATATATATATATATATATATATATATATATATATATATATATATATATATATATATATATATATATATATATCAGTGTTGCAAAACTCGGCCGACTCGGTCGAGTACTCGGACTCGGCTAGGTACCGAGATGATTTTTTAAGAATCCGTTAAATAAACTCGGACTCGGCATTACTCAGAATTACTCGGCATTCCTCAGCATTACTCAGAATAATGACAAGTTTGATGGAAAATAACAAAAAAGAAAAACTAAGGATATGGAAGTACTAAAAGTGAATGATGCAAGTGAGGCTCATAATTGGATTGTCGAATGTGATGTTGTGGTTGAAGTTGATTAGTTTAGTGAACCATGGAAGACGACGAATCTTTACAAAATCAAAGAAGTTCTAGATTGAGAGAACTTGATGAGGAAGAATTTGTGTCCGAGGCTGAAGAGGAAGTGAATGAAGAAATTGATTATGAATCGTATGGACTTAACATCAATGAACAATACGTAGCTAACTTGGAAAACGAAGGTTAGATGACTACTTTAATATTAAAGTCGAAAGAACGAAGATTAGATGAATATTTCAATATATATATATATATATATATATATATATATATATATATATATATATATATATATATATATATATATATATATATATATATATATATATTCACTAACAAACTATTTCCAAGTACAAAGTATTTTACATTAGCTTCTAGTTTGGTTGTACATATAGTCCTTAAACTCTCTAAGTTCATGAATAATTTCTTGTTTGACTAGGCCATATGGAGCAACATTTAGTTCTTTACTCATCTTGTCTAACTTCTTAGAAATGGGTAGATGGTATCCCTTAGCAAGTTCAAGAGTTCAACAGTGTACTCTAAACTCAAATAAGTAAGTTGTGTTGGCCTTTGGTAATTCTAATATTCTGAAATCACATGACACCATTATTGTCCTAAAGAACATTCTATGATTAGGAATTTCAATAAAGAAATGATAGACACTTGTCCTCGATGTGTAAAAGTGAAGAATCAAAGAATGTGCAAAATATAAATGACACAAATACTAAATATCAAGCAGCAGCTCAATCGATTAAATGCATTCTATTACAGAGTAAGGCTCAAGTGTGTTTGACCACACAAAACACTCGTAAAAACATAAGTAACAGAGTCACATGCTACACCTAGACTTATAGAATTTATAGTGGTGGTGTAATCAAAACAACTAATCACAAAAGACACTTGGACTAAGCACGTAAATGAACAAACTACCTACACTAACATGTACTAAAGGTTAGGAGAATAATAGAAAGTCTAGAGCAAGTACTGAAAGAAGTGCATAGCACTTTAGCAACTTCAGCACAAAACATACACCTTAACAAACTGCAAAATAGATATCATTAAACTTAACCATCGCAACACTATAACGAGCCCTTTAATGCTTTAACGATCCCAATATTCTCCTTCTTTTTGACCAGTCATAGTTTGTCAAGGGTTAACAAAAGATCATATCAATAGCCTTCAAAATCACCTTGCAAACTTCAGTCAACCACTTCAAATGATCTTCAACTTCCTTTCTATCCTTCTCAAAATTATTGTTCCAAAAGGCAATCCCTTCAAAATTCCTTCAATAGTTGCATCAGTGTAATGAAGTTTTTCATCCATAATAAATAAATATTTGGTCCTAATTTTATCATTTAAATGAATCAGCACAAATCCTTATTCATGTTTCTAAAGGATAGTACCATCTATGCGAGGTCTTATACCATTTAAACTGTTTTGCTAAACTATAATACCATTTTGCAAGTTAATTGTAGTAGAGCACTTGGCAACTTCAGGTGTTAGTAACAATGATAGGATAAGAAGGCACACTCATATCTAAAAACAACCTCAACATTAGGATTAGATCATTAGGCTTTATAATATAGAAATCTGCAAAACTAAATTTACATTCCTCACCAACACCTTTTAATACTTTGAAAGAATAATTTTATAAGGATTTTCAAAATACTCAACTTTTATAGTTTCAACAATGCTCACAATGTGTTTTGAACTCCAAATATCCTCTTCACGTTTGCCCAGGATAGTATGTAATCAAATCAACCTCTCTTTATAATTCCTTTTCGACAAAGCAAGAATGTCTTTTGTAATGAACCTCTACAATGTAAACAAGCTGAAAACCCTTGGAAGATCAACTTTCTTGAAAAGATAGTTTTCAATTGAAAAACTATCCTTGAGCAAAAAGTCAAGAAACTCATTTTCACCAAAACCCAAACTTCTAATGGTTGTCACATCCCAAATGTTGTGTATAAATCGTTTAGAAGTAGCAATTTTCACTATCTCTAGATAAAGACATATGTTGTCTGAAACAGAGTATGTTTTCTTGCTCAAGAGCCTTCTTCTCCTTCTTTGGAAACTTAAATGCTTTTCCATTCCCTTTGTATTTAATACTAGTTCCTGAACCAGAATCACTTGTAGATTGGCATGAAATAGAAACAATGGTAAAAGAAGTAGATTGGGGTAAAGTTCACATACTCATTGAGATATCCTTCGATCAATATGAAAAATAGGTTTCCTCAAGGTTGAAGAAATGGTAACTGGAATTGTACTTGTAATATAAGATGTGAGGAGAATTATTGATACACCAGAACTTGGTAGGACAAAAATAGATGTTGTAGGATGAATGGAAGTTATTGGAGATGAAACAAGTAGAGTGGATGAAGGAAAAATAGGTCTACCAAACTACATGATTGGTCTTTGTTGTGAACCTTGTCTAGATGGCTTAATAAGTTAAAGTGGACCAAGTGGTGAATAGTATTGATCGCTTCTAAAATCTTTCCATTGTATGCAGTCTCAAGCCGGTTCACGCCATAAATTTTAATCGAAGGCTCCAAGTATTTCAAGTGATCTTGATATTCTTCAAGAGACCATGTAGATATCACCAACATTTGAACTTTAATCCTTCAACTCTTGGATGTCCTTAGAAAATGATGTCTTTAAATCATCCATCTTCTTAGAAACGGAAGACTTTATAATCTTCTTGAAATCAGAAAAAAATCAGCCAAATTTTGTACTACTTTTTGTTGGATAGTGAACTTATTCTCCCAATCGCACGTGATGTCTATAAAGCTTATGAATTGCGAGCCTTGAGGAGTTTGATAAATCATAGACACCAAAAGATTCAACTTACGATTCAAGATTTTGAAATCATGTTTAGTGAGGATATTTTTAGTATCATCATCATCTGTATCAAGTTTCAACTCTGAGAATTTCATGAACAAGGTAAGGTTGAATTAATGTTGATCTATAAGTAGGAAATAACATCATTGTTACATGGCACATGATTAAACATTTTCAATGGATTTTGAGCAAAAAAAAAAAAAAACTTTGATTGATCTCCAAACTTTGTAGGAATACTCATCTCATGGATTTTTAACATCAGAAGATCATTAGGAGAGAATAAAATATTGTGATGATGATATTGTTGGATTAGGTGTCTAAGCCATGACTAATAATTAGTATTTGCCTAATTAATAGTAGCACAGTCCATTTGGGTTGCCCTCATAGCTAGAGGATTGATGGAAAGTTAAGTAGAGAGAAAGGGTTGATTTATTATATGACTAATAAATCAAGATATTGTTTGTTAATATATTATGGAGATAATATATTAATTAGAAATAATATTATCTGATTAATAATTAATCAGAAATTAATTGGATTGATTTCTGTGACATTAATTGGATTAATCAGGAGGTCAGGATTAAAGTCGTACAAATTCAATAGTTGAATTGCGGCGCGCGGCGCGCAAACGACTTGGCCGCGGCGCGCGTACAGATAATCCGGAAAATGGGCTGCGGCTAGGGTTTCTAGCTTTGCCACTTGGTTCCCTATAAATAGGGAGCCCTAGACCTCATTATCAGTCGCTCATTCTATTATTTTCTCTCTGGAATTTCGATCCATAATCCTCTCGGCTTGGGTGTGATCTCATTTGAGGCAGGATATTTTTGCTGCTCAGCTTCCAGAAAATTCTAAAAGGTTGGTTTTTTCTAATTTTATTCTTTTAGTTAATTTTATTATGGCCTCTAGGTTTTGTTATATGTTCAATTAGAAGAAAACATAGATCCTTATAGGTTGCATGTGAACTTAGGTTATTTAGTTCATGGTTTGCAGAAAACCTTTCAGTGGTATCAGAGCCTGTTTTGTTTTCTTGTTGAATTGCTATAACTATTTTAGGGTTTAAAGCTCATAAACCCTAATATATGTGGATCTATTTCTAGGATTAGGCTTTTGGAAACCCTAATCCCCCTTGCTAATTTCGAAAATTTCTATTAGGGTTTTAGGAGGTTTTTCTATTTTTGGTAACTTTATTTGTTAATTAAATGGATAACCTTAAACCCCATTATTTGAATTCGAAATCTAGGGGTTTAGGATAGGTTTTAATTAATTTGATTAATTTGGATAAACCTATCTTCATTTGAATTAATTTAATTAATTGTTAATTAAAAGATAATTCAAAAGGATTTAATTAATTTAAAAATTGCGAAATTAATTGAAAAAATCCGGGAAAAATATTTTAAATGTTTAAAGTATTTAGATTTAATTAATTAAATTAATTGGTAATTAATATTGATTAAATCGATTTTAAGGTTTAATTTAATTTAAAATTTAATTGTTAAATTTGGTAAAATTAAAAGATAAACCTTGAATATTTTAAAGGGTTTTAAAATACATCTTATATATGTTATTAAAAGTTAATATTATATATATGAGATAAGTTTGGTTAGTCAAATCAATAGTAGGCCTCATTCACGAAGCTGGTCTATAAAGTGGGTATAAGGATACTGCCTATAAAATGGTAGTCTAATGGGTGAACACTCTCACCCACCGCTCGCCTGATCAGTGGAGGGTCGTTAGCCGAACGGGTTTGACAGAACCACTAAATCATTAAAAGTATGATGATCAAAGTACTAGAACCTTTACACAAAATCCTAGTCTAGTTACTTTAGGAAAAATGTGAATTTGATGCTAACCCATGAAATTGCACATTGCACTTTATGAAACGTTGGTGGAGCGTGTGTGGTTTACCGGCACACCAATGGGGGTTCATAAAGAGTGGCAATGGGTGTCTCGGGTGTTATCATTGTTGATGGAGCGTGTGTGGTTTACCGACACATCAATTTGAGATGATAATGGACCCCGAGAGTACCAAGCTAATTTGCATGGTTATTCACACCCGGTTTGTGATCCTCGGCATCCCAGTCACAAACGGTGGGGCATATCCGAGATTAAACATGCTATTGAATAGTTCAATAAATCTCAAAAGAAACAAGGAATTCCATTTATAATAAGATTATTTTTCCGCGGTGGAATTGGCTGAATCGTCATTCGCCTACCTTTATAAAATTTGCTTATAGATTACGGCATCCCTCTTCTATGTTGCAAATTGTTATAGTTGGATCCTAGCCTTATTTTATATTGGGTTATTATAAGGACCGACAAGTATCTAATTAAACTTACCTTCTTTTATAGATGTCTTCTGCTGATCAATATGATCCCCACTCAAACTCCAGTGTTCCCTCTATCCTCTCATTGTGTTCCAAGGTTCAATTGAACGGGACAAACTACAATGACTGGATTAGAAACATCAAGATGGCTCTGAGGTACGAGAACAAAGAGTATGTTCTCGAGACTGAGCTTGTCGATGTTGACCCTGAAACTGCTACTCCCGAGGAAATTGCCTCGTACCAAAAACATTCTGATGATGCGACCAAAGTGGCCTGCATCATGATCGCTACAATGAACCCCGAATTGCAAAGGATATACGAAGACTACTGGCCCTTTGAGATGCACAAGGAGCTTGCGGAAAAGTTCCGCAAGCAAGAGTGCATCGAGAGGTGCGAGGTGGTCAAGGACTTCACGAACAGCAAACCTAAAGATGGAGAGTTCATCTGCGCTCATGTGCAAAGAATGCAAGGTTACATGGAGCGGCTTAGAAAACTTGCGATGCCTGTACCGGAGGAGTTGGCCGTTGACATAGTGCTTAACTCCCTACCGAGTTCTTATGACCAGTTCAGGCTGGCTTATCATTTGAACAACAATCAGGCTAACATGACTGAGTTGCATCGCATGCTTCGAGTTGCTGAAGACGGGTTGAAGGGTAAAAGTGTACCCTCGGTTAATCAGCCCGTCCTAGCCATTGGAAGTGGCAAAGGAAAGAAGAGGAAGGGCCCTCCTAAGCAAAATTGGAGGGAAAAGGTTCAGGTCGGGTCGTCAAGCAATGGCTCGAGAACCAAGTCTTCCCAGATTCCTTGTGTGGCCAACCCCGATGAAGCCAACTGTTTCTACTGCAAAGAGAAGGGCCATTGGAAGAGAAGCTGCCCCAAATACTTGCAGGATGTCAAGGATGGGAAAGTAAAGCCATCGACAGCAGGTATATACACTATCTCTAAAAACTCACCATCTTCTAATTCTTGGGTCCTTGATACAGGATGTGGTTTTCACATTTGTTCTGATCTGCAGGGCCTAAAGGAAAGCAGGGAGGTGGAGCACGGTAGACTGAACTTGATCATGGGCAATAGGAGATTGTCCCCTGTTACCAAGATCGGCATTTACAGTTTAGTGCTTAGTAGTGATGTTAGTATAGAGTTATTTAATTGTTGCTATTCGCCAGAAATGGCAAGAAACATTATTTCATTTCACGCATTGTTCAGACAAGGATTTCAATTTTCTTTTGATAATAAAATTGGCTCGATTTCTGTTTTCAAAAATGGTATTTTGATTTTTACTGCTTATCCTTGTGATGGTGTGTATGAAACTGTTGAATGTGTTGACAATTTAGGACATAGTGTAAACTATATTGATTCTACTAGTGGTGTAGAAAAGGCATGTCTGTGGCATAGTCGGCTCGGGCACATCAGCAAGAAACGCATCGCCCAACTCCAAAAGGATGGAGTGTTGGAATCATTCGACCTCAGGTCGGATGATGTATGCGAATCTTGTCTGTTGGGCAAGATGACTAAATCACCTTTCAAAGGGTCTTTTGAAAGAGGTGAGGGTCTACTGGACATCATTCACACGGATGTGTGTGGTCCATTCAGATCAACCACAAAGGATGGCACGCGGTTCTACGTGACCTTTACCGACGATTTTAGTAGATACGGTTATATCTACTTGATCAAGCACAAGTCGGAAACCTTTGAAAAGTTCAAAGAATTTAAGAACGAGGTAGAGAATCAATTAGGCAGGAAGATAAAGATGCTCAGGTCCGACAGAGGCGGAGAGTATCTAAGTATCGAGTTCCTAGACTATCTAAAGGAATGCGGAATAGTTTCGCAGTTGACACCTCCCAGGACACCACAGTTGAACGGTGTTGCATAGAGGCGCAACCGAACCCTGTTGGACATGGTCCGTTCCAAGATGAGTCGAGCTTCACTTCCCATTCATTTCTGGGGGTATGCCTTAGAGACTGCCGCCCATATCCTAAATCTTGTCCCTACTAAAAAGGTTGCTAAAACACCTCATGAAATGTGGATAGGGAAAGTTCCCTCGTTGGCACATATCAAAGTCTGGGGTTGTGAGGCTTTCGTTAGACGAGAGACACAAGACAAACTCGTAGACAGAAGCGAAAGGTGTTTCTTCATTGGTTATCCCAAATAGTCCTTTGGATATCTATTCTACAGACCAAGCGAGGACGTGGTCTTTGTAGCTAGACGAGTGGTCTTTCGAGAGAGAGAGCTCATATTCAAAGAGGACAGTGGGAGTACCATTGATCTGGAAGAAATTCAAGAGTCATCAGATGACGCAACCTTAGGAGAAACTAGCAACCAACATGAGGAAGAAGTTCATGTTGGTCCGACAGATGTATCCTTACCTCTTAGGCGTTCCGGTAGGGTTAGCATGCCACCCGAGTTTTATTGGTTCCATATAACTTTGGATGGGGACACGTTTGTCAGTGATAGGACGCTGATAAATTTGGATGAACCAGCTAACTACCAGGAAGCAGTGGCGGGCCCTGAGTCTGCCAAGTGGAAAGAGGCCATGGATAGCGAGATCAAGTCCATGTATGACAATCAAGTTTGGAACTTGGTTGACAACGTACCGGGTCGAAAGACAGTCGGGTGCAAATGGATCTTCAAGAAGAAGACCGACATGGACGGAAAGGTACACACTTTCAAGGCAAGACTGGTTGCAAAGGGCTTTACTCAAACCCCAGGGGTTGATTATGACGAGACCTTCTCACCAGTAGCCAAGATAAAGTCTATTAGGATTATGCTGGCCATAGCTGCATTTCATGACTATGAAATTTGGCAAATGGACGTCAAAACCGCTTTCCTTAATGGGAAGTTGACTGAGGATGTTTACATGAATCAGCCAGAGGGTTTTGTCGATGCAAAGTATCCTAATAAGGTGTGTAAGCTTGAGAGATTAATCTACGGATTGAAGCAAGCTTCTCGCAGCTGGAATCTTTGTTTCCATGAGAAAGTCAAAGAGTTTGGCTTCTCTAGTAGCGAGGATGAGTCCTGCGTATATGTCAAGGCTAGTGGGAGTATAGTCACCTTTCTGGTGCTGTATGTCGATGACATACTGCTCATGGGAAACGATATTCCAACCTTGCAAGATGTCAAGGCTTGCCTTGGGAAATGTTTCGCCATGAAGGACCTAGGAGAGGCTGCCTATATTCTCGAGATAAGAATACTGAGAGATAGGAAGAAGAGACTAATTGGACTTAGTCAGGGTACATACTTGGAAAAGGTACTGAAAAGGTTTAGTATGGAAAATTCCAAGAAGGGAGAGCTGCCTATCATAAGTAATGCAAAATTGAGTAAGACTCAAAGTCTGAGTACAGACGAAGAAATAGCTGAAATGAGTCGGGTACCTTATGCTTCGGCTGTAGGATCGATCATGTACGCTATGACGTGTACTCGCCCTGACGTGGCCTTTGCTTTAAGCATGGTCAGTCGGTACCAGGGTAACCCTGGAAGGGCGCATTGGATAGCTGTGAAAAATATACTCAAGTATCTGCGTAGGACCAAGAACATGGTGTTAGTCCTCGGTGGCAGTGATACTTTGAGAGTTGAAGGATATACAGATGCCAGCTTTCAGACGGATAGAGACAGTGGTCGGTCTCAGTCAGGCTGGGTATTCCTTTTGAACGGTGGAGCAGTAACTTGGAAAAGTTCCAAGCAAGATACGGTGGCTGATTCTACTTGTGAATCAGAGTATATAGCAGCAAGTGAAGCGTCAAAGGAAGCGGCTTGGCTGAAGAACTTCATCGGTGACCTTGGAGTAGTCCCGAGTATTCAGGAGCCCATAGAACTGTTCTGCGATAACGAAGGTGCGGTCGCCTTGACAAAGGAACCGCGAGATCATGGAAAGTCCAGGCATATCGACAGAAAGTATCACTACATAAGGAATAAGGTAGAAGAAGGTCACCTCGTGGTAAAGAGGGTATCATCGGAAGATAATCCTGCAGATCCCTTGACAAAGGCTCTGAGTAGGATTAAGCATAATCAGCATGCTAGGAGCATTGGATTAAGAGATGATATAAAGTTTATGTAAATTAGATAGGTTTCGAAACTTGTAACAATGTATTGTATTTGACTCTTGTGATTTAATAATAGAGATTTATTAATTAGTAATAGTTTACTACTTTTGTCAATACTTTATCATTGTGTTTTATTTTGCATGTTTTACTTCCTGAATAATTGGATTATTCAAATATCCACAGTCGATTACACTTTTGGGAGTAAGTGTGAAGTAAGACTGTCATGAATTGGTAATAGATTGTCTAGGGAGTTAGACATTGCAATTGGATTGCTGCACCATTCGTGAGTACTTGGAAATGGAGATTTGAGTATTGGATAAACCCGCGCTCAATGGATTGCTTCATGGATTACATCACGAGCAATATTGAGACGATAATATCTTTTGATCTTTAAGGTAAGACATATGAGTTATGATTTATTAGACGGTTGTTCATTGATAATACGAAAACGCATCGGTAACTCGGTGTTATAAAACGTATTGGTGTGAGTGATTTGTCTGGTAAAAGACATAAGTATATGAGTCAAAGCTTATTCGTCCCTTGACCCTAACGGGGAACAGATATCTGTAGGCCTCTCGATGAATTTGAAGTTGACTAAAATGGTTGGCCAACCGGGACTAAATTGGTAGTCTAAGAGTCATATGCAAATCGGATATCGAGGAACAGTGAGTCAGACCGGGATTGATTTTATCCATGTCTTGAGTTTGAAAATATCTTGTTGGACGAAGGATCATCTGATCACTTATCTATGGACAGAACTGATTAGATCAGAGTTTGGCAGCGGTTTCTAGGAAGCTAAAAGTGCTGGTTAATTAGAGGTTAAATTAGTAATTATAGTCATAGACTTATCCAAGTGGGAGACTGTTGGATTAGGTGTCTAAGCCATGACTAATAATTAGTATTTGCCTAATTAATAGTAGCACAGTCCATTTGGGTTGCCCTCATAGCTGGAGGATTGATGGAAAGTTAAGTAGAGAGAAAGGGTTGATTTATTATATGACTAATAAATCAAGATATTGTTTGTTAATATATTATGGAGATAATATATTAATTAGAAATAATATTATGTGATTAATAATTAATCAGAAATTAATTGGATTGATTTCTGTGACATTAATTGGATTAATCAGGAGGTCAGGGATTAAAGTCGTACAAATTCAATAGTTGAATTGCGGCGCGCGGCGAGCAAACGATTTGGCCGCGGCGCGCGTACAGATAATCCGGAAAATGGGCTGCGGCTAGGGTTTCTAGCTTTGCCACTTGGTTCCCTATAAATAGGGAGCCCTAGACCTCATTATCAGTCGCTCATTCTATTATTTTCTCTCTGGAATTTCGATCCATAATCCTCTCGGCTTGGGTGTGATCTCATTTGAGGCAGGATATTTTTGCTGCTCAGCTTCCAGAAAATTCTAAAAGGTTGGTTTTTTCTAATTTTATTCTTTTAGTTAATTTTCTTATGGCCTCTAGGTTTTGTTATATGTTCAATTAGAAGAAAACATAGATCCTTATAGGTTGCATGTGAACTTAGGTTATTTAGTTCATGGTTTGCAGAAACCTTTCAGATATGTAGCATACACAAATAACTACCAGTATATGTGAAAACTTATTTCCACATTTTTCTTGGAATGATCAATACTTTCCGAAAACTCTTTCAAGAATATTGTAAGATAATCTACCATCACATCATAATAAACTCCATACAGAGCCGTTAGAAATTGTTGGTTGAGTCGGTTCCTATCTTCCTTCTAGATAACACTTAAGAATCAAACTAAAGAAGAACATACCAATCGAAACTTGTTTTTCTTCGGCTGTGAGGTTTTGATCATTGGTGGAGTGAAACCCATCTCATAATCACAAGTTGTTCAATAGTTGGTGTGACAAAATTGATCTCAGTTAGAAGATTTAGCAGGCTCCTAAATTTAAACTTTGAAATTGAAACTTTTTTTTTTTAGATTTGAAATGAAAAGAAACCATCTAATTACGCTTGATATACTTAGAAATAAAGAAATATAAACTAACATACTTATGCGGCACATCCTTCACATTTGTTAAAGCTTTTGCAATAGCAAAACAATTAAAGCATTAATCAAGGGGTTGAGAAGATCTGGATACTTTAATGAGTCCAGGCTAGCATGACAATTGCTAAACGGAATCAAAAGAGTTGGAATTGAAATAGCAAGTTTATCACGAAAAGAACTTTGATATGAGGTAGCCTTTGTTAGGGTTTTGTAGCAATTGGGGGTTTGTAGAAAAAGAGACTAATAATTAAGGAAATTAGGAATTCAATGGCCATTAAGGATGAAACTGGAATTAACACGCACTGCCTATATGCGTGGTAAATGCGTGGTTAACTAACCACGCAATAAACACGGATTGTTTTTATTTTTCAATTTTTGATGGGCAAACATTATTTTTTTGGGTCTATTTTTTACACATCCTTATTATACTTTATTATCTTTATATTTCCCAGTTTATACGTAAATTCGACTTACATAGAAGCGTGTACACCTTCCAAACCTATTGTTCATTTTAAACGTTATCATTTCAAGGTGTATAACTACTTGTGATTTTAAGACACCGACACATTGATGTGCATACATTCATACTCATAGACACATACACACATGTATACATATACTTTACACATACATACATACATATACCCATAAACTCACACATACATACGTTTATATACCTTGAAAGGATAAAACTTGAAATGAGTAACGGGTTTGAAATGTGTACACGCTTGTGTGTAACTCGAATTTACGTATAAACTAAGAAATATAAAGATAATAAAGTATAATAAGGATGTGCAAAAAATGAACCCAAAAAAATAATGTTTACCCTTCAAAAAACGAAAAATACAAAAATCTCTGTGTTTATTGCGTGGTTAATTAACCACGCACTTACCACACAACAAGCCAGTGTGTGGTAAATGCGTGGCTAATTAACCACGCAATAGCCACGAATTTGCATTTAGATATATTAACCACGCAATTACCATGCATTCAATCAATGCGTTGTTATCGCGTTGTTAATTTTAACACGCAACAGCAACGAATTTCTGATGCGTCGTTGTTCCGTCACAAATGCGTGTTTAAATTTGGGGTTTCAGGTTGTGTACCAGATGCGTGGAAATTGCGTGGTTATTTAACCACGCAAATTTTGCGT
This sequence comes from Cichorium intybus, assembly GCA_023525715.1. Classification (NCBI taxonomy): domain Eukaryota; kingdom Viridiplantae; phylum Streptophyta; class Magnoliopsida; order Asterales; family Asteraceae; genus Cichorium; species Cichorium intybus. Next base: position 151,886,829 of record CM042011.1, read on the forward strand.
GGTTATTTTTCGTGGCTAAATACCCACTTTTCTAGTAGTGGGAACGACGTGATGTATTTATAGGTCGACAAATATGCTTAAGTGGATATAGAGAAAGCTTCAAGTTTCATTAATTGCTCATCTAATCAACCGCTTATAATGTTTACATGGCAAAAAGTAACGTTTGCACCATCTATGGTAATCCAGTAAGAATTAGCCATATGTACGAAATGATTCCGTCTCGTAAAAGATAAAAAAAAAAACTGTAAGGAGAAAACTCTGGTATGATGTTGTTGGAATTGGAAAACTCTTCTATTTAACACTAGAACAGAATTACAATAGGAGGAGCAACTCTCACACTCGACTATTACAAAAAACCAACCCTTTCTCTAACACTTACACTCTAAGTGTTTATCTCTAACTCTATGTGTTTGTGGTGTGTTTTGGGATGCCTAAGAACTGAAACTTAAGCCTCTATTTATAGCTAAACTAGCCACTAAATCTATAGTATATGAACACATTGAATTCTTGGAAGAGAAGATCAAATTTGCCACCTTAAGCTTTGTCAACAATGGTGGCATCTAGAATGGAGGGCTTCTAGATGGAGGCTGGAAATCAACAAATCTCCCCCTCCAGCCTCTTTTGAACAACCCTTAACCCAACTATGTCAGCACATAGTTTGTGTTTGTCTTGTGTCACCACCTTGGTCAACATGTCTGCAGGATTGTCATTTGTGTTGATCTTTGACAACTTCAATTCTCCTTTCTCGATTGCTTCTCTAAGCCAATGATAACGGATATCGATATGCTTAGTGCGAGAATGGTACATCGAATTCTTGCTTAGGTCCATAGCACTCTGACTGTCGCAATGAATGATGTATTCTGCTTGTGGAAACCCCAATTTTGAAGAAACTGTTTTAACCATATAAGCTCCTTCCCAGCTTCAACGGCAGCAATGTACTCGGCTTCTGTTGTTGACAGTGCTACACACTTTTGTAACTTGGATTGCCATGAGATAGCTCCCCCCGCCAAAGTGAAAACATAACTTGATGTAGATTTCCTGTTATCAAGATCTCCTGCCATATCAGCATCTGTATAACCTTTCACGATTGGCTTAGCTCCCCCGTAACACAAACATAGTTTTGAACTACCCTTCAGGTATCGCAGTATCCACTTGACTGCTTCCCAATGTTGCTTTCCTGGATTTGCTAGATATCTACTCACGACACCAACAGCATGAGCAATATCTGGCCTTGTGCACACCATCGCATACATAAGACTTCCTACGGCTGAGGAATAAGGGACTTTCTTCATCTCTTCTTTCTCTTTATCAGAAGAAGGAGAATTTTTCTTACTTAACTTGAAGTGATTGGCCAACGGAGTGCCAACAGGCTTGGCGTTTTCCATGTTGAACCTTTTGATCACACGTTCAACATACTCCTCCTGTGACAAGAATAATTTTCTTGATTCTCTATCACGGATAATTTTCATGCCCAATATTTGTTGAGCTGGGCCTAGGTCTTTTATATCAAAGAACTTCGACAAATCCTTCTTCAAGTTGTTGATCATGGTTGCATCTTGACCCACTATTAGCATATCATCCACATAGAGCAAAAGGATGACAAATTTCCCATCTGGAAATTTCTTCAAGTACACGCAGTGGTCTGCAATAGTTCTTTTGTACTCGTGACTTACCATGAACGAGTCAAACTTCTTGTACCACTGTCTTGGGGCTTGCTTAAGACCATAAAGGCTCTTCTTTAGCTTGCAGACGAGATGCTCTTTCTTTGGGATTTTAAACCCATCGGGCTGCTCCATGTATATTTCCTCATCTAAATCACCATGGAGAAAAGCTGTTTTTACATCCATCTGCTCAAGTTCAAGATCTAGACTGGCAACCAATCCGAGTACGACTCGAATCGACATCATCTTCACAACCGGCGAAAAAATCTCATCAAAGTCAATTCCCTCCTTCTGTTGGAATCCTTTGACAACGAGTCTCGCCTTATACTTCACAATGTTTCCTTTTCCATCTTTCTTCAACTTGAAAACCCACTTGTTTTTCAAGGCTTTCTTTCCTTTGGGAAGTTTCACCAACTCATATGTTTGATTCTTGTGCAAAGAATTCATTTCGTCTTTCATGGCCTTCTGCCAATTGGCTTTGTTAATATGAGATTGAGCTTCCTGAAAGCTCTCTGGCTCCCCCTCGCTGGTAAGAAGGATGTAGTTCGAAGTTGGGTATCTTGAGGAAGGAACACGAACTCGATCAGATCGTCGAACTTGAGTTTCTTCATTAGAAACATCTGGCAATGACTCTATATTATCAAGAGGTGGAAGCTCCCCCTGCTCAACACCTCCTTGATCTGCATCATCAACTTCATTATTCTGTTCATCGGTCGGAATATCATCTTTTGTTTCAGATATCATTTCAGGAACTTTGAAGCTTTGTTGCTCGTTAATCGATGCCTTGAAATCATAATATTGGTCTTCATAGAAAACAACATCTCTGCTTCGAATAACCTTCTTTAGTTCTGGGTCCCATAGCCTGTACCCGAACTCTTCATCTCCATATCCAATAAAGATGCATGGAGTGGATTTGAGGTCCAACTTCTTCCGCAATTGACTTGACACATGTGCAAACGCCTTGCACCCAAATACTCTCAAGTGAGAATATGTTATGTCTTTACCTGTCCATATCTTTTCTGGAACTTCAAAATTCAATGGAACTGAAGGTGACCTATTTATAAGGTAACAAGCTGTCAATACAGCTTCACCCCAGAATGGCTTTGGTAGTTTAGCCGCACTGATCATACATCGGACCTTCTCAACAATGGTACGATTCATTCGTTCTGCTACACCGTTATGCTGTGGGGTACGTGGGACAGTCTTTTCATGCCTGATACCATATTTTGTGCAATATGTGGAGAACTCACGAGAATAGTACTCACCTCCATTATCTGATCTGAGACATTTCAACTTCTTGCCAGTTTGTCTTTCCACCATTACATGAAAAGCTTTAAAACGGTCAAATACTTGATCCTTCGACCTGAGACAATAAACCCATACTTTTCGTGATGCATCGTCGATGAATGTCACAAAATACCTGTTTCCACCAAGGGATTCTACTTCAATGGGTCCACATACGTCGGAGTGGACAAGGCTCAACAACTCAGAGCGCTTATTTCTTGTGGAGCTAAAGGAAACTCTGTGTTGTTTCCCAAATAAGCAGTATTCACAAGGATCCAGGGCAACATCTTTTTCCATGGAAATGGACTTCTTCTTTTCAAGAGTTGTTAACCCTTTCACAGTCATGTGGCCTAGTCTTCTATGCCACAGATTTGGTGATGTCTCTTCTTCTACTGCATTGAGACTTGGTTGAATCAACTTTGCATATGACTTATAAATAGTACCACAAAGCTTTCCCCATGCAATGACCATAATGCCTTTTAACAACTTCCAGTTGCCATTTCTGAAGTGGTTGTCATAGCCCTGAAGGTCAAGAGCTCCAATTGAGATAAGATTCATTCTTAGCTCCGGAACATGTCGAACATCTTTCAACACCAATGTACACCCTACATTGGTCTTTATATGTACATCACCGATACCAACAATGTTAGAGGAACTGGTGTTTCCCATCCTCACGGTACCATGGTTTACGGATTTATATGTTGCAAATAAATCCCGGTCCGGAGTGGAATGATATGATGCAGCGGTATCAATCACCCACTCGTCATCACGAGCGCCTACGTGTAGGCATGCATCCTCCTCGCATTCAACAAGGGCAATGTCTTGTGAAATGTTGACCATGGTCTCACCATCCTCCTTGCTTGAACTAGTACTCGTTTCAGCCTGTTCTCGTAGGAACTTTCGACAATCGCTCTTTTTGTGGCCATAATGATTGCAGTAATTGCAGTGGCCATCAAACCATGTACTTGAAGACTTTCCCCTTTCTTTTGATCTTCCTCTAACTTGAGATCTTCCTCTACTTTGACCACGTCTGCCTCTACCTCGACCTCTTCCTCTGCCACCAGTTCTACCTCCGCCTCTTTCTTTGTTTTCTGTTACGAGGGCAAATGACTGGTCTGTACCAGCTTCTTTTCTTCTGGATTCCTCGTTCATGAGAGCGTCCGTGACCATCTCCATTGTCACTTTGCCACCGGGGGCAGAATTGCTGAGAGTAACAACAAGTGTTTCCCAATGATCAGGTAGAGAACTTAGCAACAATATTGCTTGCTCCTCATCTTTGAGAACCCATTCGGCAGAACTGAGCTGATTTACGAGATCTTGGAACTGACTCGTATGCTCGGCTATGGATGTACCACTTCGTAACTTGTGGTTTACCAGGCGCCTCATTAGTAGGGTTTTGTTGCGTGCAGTCTTTGCTTGATACATACTTTCAAGCTTTTCCCAGAGTTTGTATGCATCTGTTTCTTGAGAAACATGATGAAAAACACTGTGGTCAATCCATTGTCGAATTTGTGCCACAGTTTTCTTATTCATTCTCGTCCAGACGTCGACTGTTGTATTTTCAGGTTTTACGCCCTTGGTTTCTAAAGGTTCTGCTAGATCCTTTATATTCAACAAATCTTCCATCCTCGGCTTCCACATATTATAATTTGTGGGCGTAAGTCGGACCATTATATCCGAATTTGTAGATTCCATGAGAAAGACTTCGTAGTTTGCGTTTTGTGAAATTTTGGGACGGAATTAGGCAAAACCGAGATCACGGTTATTTCCGAAAGGGTCGAGATAGGTGGGATATATTTTTTCAGACTAAAATAAACTTCTGAAAAAATTATGGGCCAATTTGAAATGTTTAAAAAATATAGGGGCAATCTGTAATTTGTGGAATTACAGGGACCAAACTGGAAGGTTTTGAAACATAGGGACCTTTCTATAACTTTTCGGAAGTATAAGGACCAAAATTGTAACTTTCAGGAAAAACTGGGACCAAAACGGAGTTTTATAGAATTAGAGGGACCTGTTTGCAACTTTCTGGAATTTTAGGGGGCCAAAATGCAGTTTTCTGAAACTTGCTACAGTGTTGCTACAGTGTCGCTACAGTGTCGTCTTCTCCGATCGTCTTCTCCGGCGAGTTTTCCGGCGAACTGGTTTTTCCGACTACTATTCCGGCAAACCTTTGACCGGACTTTTGGAGGCCTTCCGGTGGTCGAAAAATTCCGAAAAAAATATTTTCGGAATCGTGGGAACGAGTACTTTACAATGGTGTGCCCGGAAATCGATTTTGAGAAAAAATAATTTCGACCAAAAAACGATCGGTACCGAAACGAGGCTCTGATACCACTTGTTGGAATTGGAAAACTCTTCTATTTAACACTAGAACAGAATTACAATAGGAGGAGCAACTCTCACACTCGACTATTACAAAAAACCAACCCTTTCTCTAACACTTACACTCTAAGTGTTTATCTCTAACTCTATGTGTTTGTGGTGTGTTTTGGGATGCCTAAGAACTGAAACTTAAGCCTCTATTTATAGCTAAACTAGCCACTAAATCTATAGTATATGAACACATTGAATTCTTGGAAGAGAAGATCAAATTTGCCACCTTAAGCTTTGTCAACAATGGTGGCATCTAGAATGGAGGGCTTCTAGATGTAGGCTGGAAATCAACAGATGTAACCATTACAGAATCACATCTTGGATAATAAAATACACCATATAAGTTTGCTAAAATATAAGATCGCTAAAAGTTTCAGATCACCAAACAATTTAAGATTACTAGAATTGGAGTTCGCTAAACTTTGAGATTGTTATACAACTTATCTTTTTCAACACAATATTGATGTTCACAAATCAATGTTTATAAATTTCCAAATGTTCTAAATATAAAAACTAAAATAAAGAAAAATCTTTTTGTATTTTTGAATTAAAGAAACCAAAATTTACCATCTTTTTGGATTTTCAAATTTAATAAAACAAAAAAATGATAATAGTTTTGGATTTCAAATTAAAAAAGTGACATATTTTTTGCCTTTCATTTTTCATAATTACCAAACTAAAAGTAAAGAAATTAACGAATCATGAAAGAATTATTAGAAATACAAAAGATTCAAAATTAATTGTTAAGAATTTAGAATTTATGCATGAGAAAATTTATAAAATCTTCATACTTTAGTGCTTTGAAATTTTGAATCATTCACAAAAGAATAGTCTAATTATTAAGCAAAATAATTGAGTACTTTTTGAAAGTCTAATATGCTTGAGATATAATGCTCTGAGAAGACTTACACGAAAATTATATATGATATTACCTATGAAAAACAATTCTAAACTCGCTAAAAAGAAATATAAAACATAATCAATTCTCGTTGTGCAATTTCACTATTTTCCTTGAAAATAACAAAATGAATTTTTCCGAATTACATGCTAACATCTTATATGCTAGCTATTTCGAGCATCAAGGGATATCTTATTCACTATTGCTACAATTAAGCAAAAGATGGAATTGTGCTATATCGAATTCATAAGCATTAAGGATCAATGCATTTAACACAACTGAATTCAGTAGTAACCATATAGAACAATGTTATATCATCGATACAGAAGTTTATTTATGAACTTACCAAATATAAAGGCCATAAATTGATATATATATATATATATATATATATATATATATATATATATATATATATATATATATATATATATATATAGTATATATATATATATATATATATATATATATATATATATATATATATATATATATATATACTAGTAGTTTACCCGCGCAAAGTGGCGGGAGCCCATAAGTTTTTCTGACGATTGGTTTCGGAACGATTATTAGTTTTCTATTTGCGAGTATCAAATAGTTGTATTCTATTTTTGTTTTTGGACAATACATGAAAATTACATTTTTACCCGTTGTGATCGTCATAAAGATATCTAACGATTATGAAATTTGAGATCAAATGTGTACCATCACGAGACTTGTCGAAGAGCAGTAGTGTAGGTATTGAAAAGAACCATTATAAATACATTTTTATATAATCATTTAGCAACGTTTTCATGTAATAACCATGAAATAACAACATACTTTGTTACTTTTGTATAAACAACCTTTTTTTTACCAATTAACCGGTGCAAAAGAAGGGCACCGATAAAACGGGTAATATCTCATCATATAATCTATAAAGAAGGTGAACTTACAATTTTGACGTCAAAATTAAAAGCATAATGCAAAATATGTGCTTCCTCGTAAATCTCATAGACAATGCGCCTAAAATCAATACTTTTAGCATCTCTCTCAGGATATGCAGCAGGGTCATGTATAGCTGCAAGAAACCCAAAAACTTACGATGCTTTTGGGCTTTTGTATCATAATTGTAACATTCCATGATATACCCAAAATCTTACAAAAACCCTAACCGCAAAACTTAGAATTTTACACAGTGAGAATAAGAATTGGAAGTCTGATCTCATAAAGGGGGCGATAAGTAATGAGCACCAAAATTTAAAAAAAAAATCCTTTTTGAGTAAGGTCATCAAAATTAGCGGAAAGTGACGTCTTAAAATCAAAAACTTTTCATCTAAAAATTATTTTTCATCCAAATCAAAAATCCTTTTCCACATAGATCCAAGAGCATTATACAAATTAAAGCCGAAAATTCATCTCACATAGATCCAAAAGCAATACATGATTAATTGTAAGATTACCAATTTTCAGTATTTTAAATGGATTGAAGATGAAAATTAAACTAAATGAATAAATACTTATAATTTGATCCTTTTATTGGTTGGATGGATTGAAGATGGAAATCCAACAGGGGCATTCCAGTTTATAAAACTACCTTGAAGAGCATGTGTGCAGTCTGTATTTCAACCTGGAATCATATAACAACTCCACAATTGGTAGACATCAAAGAGGCTAATCATATTACAGCTCCAAAAATGGATCATTAGATCATATAACAACTCCACATTTGGATCTGGCTTCCTGTAAAGAAAACAAAATCATTAGTCATGGAAAAACCCATCACGAAATTTTCCAAACCACCAAACGAACCATGAAAGGCCACAAAATAAAGAACCGAATATTCATAAAAATTTAGGATTCACAACCCAATAGAAAGAAAGTATTTCAGAAATTTTGTCAAAGTGGGCGTATTTTGGCAAATTTAAAAATGGAGGGCTTTGAATCTTGAGAGATAGCTTCAAAATAAGGTCGTAATCAATAGTTGGCTGGTGTCTTTGCCCTTTGGGACTTGGTCATTTTGTCAACATTTTAGGCGAATGCAGGTAAGAAAGCTACAAGTGGTGAGCCTGGCCATGCGGAAGCTGAAAAATACGGTACATATGCTAAGTATCATAATTTAAAGTAAATTTGAATGAATTATATGATGAAAACTGACATGCAATTTAAAAAGCATAATATGTAGATTGTGTATTTGTCTGCAATTTTCACATAAGTTATATCCAATCAGAATACACAAACGTGATGCCTTGAACCATAACTGCCCCTGCCTTGAATGCGGGAAATTGTTATAATGCCTTACCCATCAAAAATTATGGGATAACAGACTCAAAAAGCAATTGTGGGAGAATAGACTTAAAGACCCAACCATGGATGTTTGAAGTGTAAAAATCGTTCAAAATCCGAAATTTATTCCAAATCATTATAAGCACTTAAAATACATTTACATGTCGACCCATTAGTCTAAGGGTTTAAAATCAAGAACCTGGAAACACGGTGGGCATCGTTTCCAAAGTCGAAAACTTGGCGTGCCATACACACAAACCTACATCGTATTTTTTACACGCACATACATTGGGTTTCTAGCATAAACGAAACCTTATAGCTTTTCTGAATTTCCCCTGCATCATTTAGGGCAAAACCCGAGCACAATCTTCCACTATACCATCTTTCAAGGTTCTTAAAGAAAAAAAAATATTAGTACATAATGCCATAGAAGTCGCAAATGTTAATATACAAAAACAGATTACAACAAAATACCCTTATGCATGTAAATAATAATAGAGAAAAGAAACGATCAGTAAGAAAACTTAACCTCTAACCATTTATTTTCGTCAAACTTCATATTTTGGATCCCCTATATCAATTTCCTCCCATTTTAGAACCTGCAAACACACACGTACACACATAGTTAGGGTTTTGCCTATATAAAACAGAGAGGGAGGCAGAAAGACTGATAAAGGGTGGTGGTAGGTCATGACGGTGATAAGATGGTGATTTTTAAAGCAAGATAGAGTGAGATAAATGGATAAAGATGGTGGTGACGTGGTAAGGGCGCGATGGTGGTACAATTGATCTTATGCACTCGGTGTTGGTAGCAGAGAAGCTACTTATTGAAGAATCGCCATAGTTATGTAGCATCTGAAGACTCATCTGCAGATGAGTACGGGACATTAAAAATTATCAAATGGAAAATAAACAAAATGTGTACATGGAAATAAGATGTCATGGCTTTATATTCTACTGATTTCATGGCTTGTAAAAGACTAATCAAACCTGGTGTGGATCTTCGAGCTATTCTTTGATCTTGAGATTTTTGGTCTGCTCATCATCGAATAACCCCATACGAATCTGGTTCTTCATCTTCCTTATCATATTGGGGAATCACCACCATCTGTTTTATAGAAAATGAATGCAACTCTATTAGTACCTTTGTCACGACTGCTTTGGCTTCTTTAACCTTGGACACTTTCCCAAGAGCCTCAAATGATTCTAGGAGGTTATTTTTTTCCTCCTACGTAGATAGTTGCTCGGATTTTTTTGATTGAAACTGGTGCAGGATAAGAGAACATATAATCAAACCCATAGATTATCTATTTCATATATCTATCACCTCCAACAGAAGCTTCATTTTGTATCTTGAAACCCTCAATGAGAAAAGGAAACCATAACCGAACCCTAAATTACATACCTTCTTAGATGAAGACCTTTTCATACCATGGCTCTAGGCATTCAGATTCTAAAGCAGATTGTCTTGTGATAAGTTTAGAGTCAGATATTGTCTAAATTGTGTAACCAAAAAGACCAACAAAAAGGAAATCAAGACACATAACTTTGTTTCCGAGTACAGTTCTGCCCTAGAACCAACATATAGATGTATGAGCTAATGAAAAATTGGGAAGTAACCACCCTTTTAAAAACCTCAAACAGAACAGACGAAGAAGCTAGGGGACAGCTGCAGTTGTTTCAAGGCAGAAGGAGCAAAGGAGGCACCCGATCTAACGTAATTGAGGGTGGTCGTAGTTGTGAATGCGACAAGTGGGTGAAGGGTTTTTGTGTTGGTGTGTGTGTTACAGGGGAATGCGGTGATAAGGAGAAATGCGGTAGAGAGAATTCCTTTAAATCGGCATGATCGGAGAGATTCCGGGATGGTTTGACCGATATTAGTGGACGGAGATTAGGGAATAAGATTTATCGTTACAATTGGTGTTTTCAAACGATTTTGTGATGAGATAAGACATATATGCTTTAAAAGTTGTATTTCATGCCTTATAAATGGGACCTCTTAATTTTAAGAGTTTCCATTTTTAGAAACCATTTTTCCTTTTTAAAGTAGTATATATATATATATATATATATATATATATATATATATATATATATATATATATATATATATATATATATATATATATATATATATATATATATATATATATATATATATATATATATATATATATATATATATATATATATATATATAGACTTAGGATCTTTTGAGAACCAACTTCACCCCGAGAACCCGAGAACTCACAACTCCTTTTGGATCAATCATATATCTCCCAAACCGATATTTTTTCAAAAAACCGACCCCATAGGCCTCTTAGACGCTCAAAATGGGGCCCAGTCGCTCAAAAAAATTTCCGAAAAAACGACTCTTTTTTTTTAAAGTTTGCACATGTGCAAAAAAAAAAAAGTTTGCACATGTGCAAACTTTTTTATACGTACACTTTTTTTCAAGTATTTTTTTATGGATGTCTTTCTAACATATATTTAAGGCGTTCTATAAAAAAATTTTGAAAAAAAGTGTACCTTTAAAAAGTTTGCACATGTGCAAATTTTTGTTTTTGCACATGTGCAAATTTTTTAAAAAAAAAAATCGTTTTTTTTCGGAATTTTTTTTTCGAAAATGCTTAAATAGGTGCGTTTTAGAGGCCTATGAGGTCGGTTTTTTGAAAAATATATCGGTTTGGGAGTTCTCGGGTTCTCGGGGGACTTGTGGTTCTCAAAAGATCCTAACTATATATATATATATATATATATATATATATATATATATATATATATATATATATATATATATATATATATATATATATATATATATATATATATATATATATATATATATATCTGATACAGGAAGCCCTTATATCCTTTCAGATCTCACATAGTTTCTAATAAAGATATGTATGGTATAGAAGTCTGATATCCGAATCTCGAAAAACATGTTTGATATAGACAACTATGGGTTCTTGATGTAGCTCATAATCCACACCCAATCTAGGAACTATGATCCTTATATATAGGAGGCCATCTTTTTCATCAAAAACTTCCTTTTGTAACTAAACAAGAAAAATCTTGAAATTTTAGGTCTAGGGAATCTCATTTGATTCTGATTGATGACTGATGAATGCGAATTGGAGAACCACGGTGTATCTTAAAAAGTAACCCATCATTAAACGCTTCATCAAAGCAGCCAAAAATAAAAGTATATCAGCCTTAACCTCATACTTCTATGTTTGAAATTGTTGTCTGATGTTTCAAGGCTTATCTTAATATCTTAATTCAAAGTATCGCAGAGAAATGCATGGGGACAATAAAATCAAAGTTGCGGTATAATTGTTCAATTTAATTTCATAAGTTTAGAATGAAGATATTTTACATGATATTTGGATGAGCTTGGACGTTGGAAATAAGTGACATAAGGTGTACTATATCGCTATGAATAGTTTTAGGGGCTAAAATGCAAGACATGATATTTTTTGACATTCGGTTTCTGAAATAGTGGAGGACGATGAGTGTGATGACCTCCAAAAGGTTTCATTTGAAACTTTCAGACCAACATTGCCTACTCTTGCTTGATTCGTCATCGTCAGCTTCGTCTTCCATTAGGTAAACGACATCTACGTCAATGATACACTGGTCCTTGATGTCCAATAAAAGAACTGTGGGAGTGTTAGGGTTGCTAGTGATAAGAGCCATGGGTCCATCAAGTCTTTGAGATTGTAAGATAACGGTGGATTCATCTGCTAATAACTCTCCACATAGCTAGATTCGATTAATCTTTTCGAGATTTCCATTTACTTGTAAAATGATTTTTACCATCATCCAGCCATCACCAAGACCATCCAAAAACTTTAAGTTTGTTTTAAGGTTTCTTTTGATAGTATCACCATTGGCAATATTGTTCAAAATGCGGGTGTGTAATGATTTTGAGCGGCTTTTAAATTTTAATTTGGTAGAATCTTGAAGTTGTTGAAATCATTTAGGGCACAAGTAAGTTTTTTTCATTTGAATTTTTGGTCCTTTCAAACAACGATTCTAGGGTAGTACAAATGTCTTTTGTCATGTGACAAACTTAGATATGTTCAAAAGAGTCTAGAGGAATGTCATACACAAGCTGTGTATAGGCGATTTCGTCATTTTTGATTTTTTTCAAGGTCAAGTACTGTTGAAGTAGGTGGAACACGTCCTGCAACAGTACCAAGGGAAATGGTGGTAGTATCACAGATAGTGGATTTTCCAACAACTATGTGGGGACCTTCAACAACAGACCTCCAGATATCTTTTCCTCCCATCCTTATTTTCCAATTTTCATATTCGTCATCTACCAGAATAGGAGCTCTTGCATGGCATCCGAAACTGTTAGCTACATTCATTGAGTACATGAGATTTAAATTCTGACTTGTCGTTTTAAAGTTTTGTAAAAATGAGCGATGGCGATGTATATAGATCCTTTCAATTTGAAAACTCATAATTTTAAAACAACATTGTTTTGCTTTGACAATGATAATCGGAGGATGGCGAAAGAGACCAATCACTTAGGCTTTGATACCAATTGATGAAACCCAATTAAGGTTACAAGACAAGTTAAAGTGCATAATTGTAAATGACATCATATAAATCAATGTAAGCAATAAAGGAAAGCATGCAAGTAAGAACAATAGAAAGAAGAAGTTTAAGATATATTGATATTTTCACTTGTAAGGATGATTCTTACAGATGACAATATGAACTTTTGTAATCAGACCTTAAGACGCATATCCTATTTAAATAACATTAAATTTCAAAAATATATGGTTGACATGTCTCCTAACACCAAGTCATATTTATCTGACAAAAAACAATGACATATAGTACATACACGTAGTACAAAATAGATACACCATAAATACCGTCAACTTCAGTCAGCAGACATTTTGGTATTCAAAAACAACTCTTCACTTCGCATTTTTCAGTCATTGGTTTTCATCAACTTCACAGAAACACTTCGCCTCATATCATAACCTCGCTTCGCACCACTTTTTCACAAAAGCTTCACATGCCAAACTCTTCGGATCACCTCTTGAAGTGAAGTCTTATTACAAGCATAATGATCACTTATAAGGGTTCAATATTTTTTATTATTTAATTGCATCATAAGAAAAAATTAGGACTATTCATTTTGAAATATATATATATATATATATATATATATATATATATATATATATATATATATATATATATATATATATATATATATTTAAAACCCGTGTTTTTGCTTCTTCCGTGTAACGTTTTTTTTGCGTATTGGTTTTTTTGTTTCTTCGCGGGTTAGTTTGGATCCGGCATCGCTTCCTTCCTCTCCACTCTCACACATGCCCTATCACCGCCTCGCTCACCTTGGTTCCAGCGGCCATCATCCAACTACGTCAATCAGTTCATCCAACAACCCAACTTCTTTCTCTTTCCATCGGCGTCTAGCCCTAGACCTTCTCACAGGCACATTTGAGTTATTTCAGTCTGGTGAATAAGAGCCCTAGCGACGCATACGAGGAGCAGTTTCAACCGACTAATGCTTTGCAGATGAAGCAGACCTTGCAAGGTTCAGAACGGAAGTTGTTGATTTCTATTTTGCTCAATCCTTACGCCTCCTCCGCCTTCTATTTCACTCTCCCACCATTATTTAATCATTAATCGTTTGATTTTGCTATTTTTTTCAGATTTATAGCCGCAAAGAACTACCACCACTGGATCCTTCTACAGTGTTCACTCTGGAAGCTTTAAGAAATTGGGTTTTTGAATGGTCGATAAAGTTATCGGATGGGAGCTCAGAAGAGCGTCCATGCTCGCAAATGTCTGTTTCTTTTTTCATTTTTATCAATTGATTGTGTCGGTCTCTTTGCTATTCGCATAGTGCAGTTATTTAATTCGTTAATTCGCTGCACATTATTAGATAAAACCCTAGAAAAAATGCATATGATTGATTATTAAATCGATGTTGAACTTGCGTGTTATTGTGTGTCACTGACCTTATGGTTTGATTAATTTCTTGCTATTTCATACAGCCAGAATAGACTTCAATGTTGATTTCACGCACAGGTTATGTGCTGCTATGATGGTATATTCTTTCAGGTTTTTCTGGTTCTGCTTTCTCTTTTTGATTAACTAATAATTTACCTGTGAGACCCAAATGAGTTACGGTTTGCCTGTCTGCCTTCTTGACTCTCTATAACTTCAAATAAAATCTAGTTGAAAAACTTGCTATTATAGATTCAACGTTCTCTTTTTGATTACTTTTTTTTCTTTGTATGAAACAGAAATTTAGGCACTGGTAGTCCGCTTTCAATGATTGTTGGGAGGTATGATTATCAGGTCACTTGCACCAATATTTTATTAAAAGAACTTGCCTCTGGCTTATATTATTACTAGGCATCAATCTTGCATTGATACTAACTGAAAGGATTTCCGCAACCATGAACTAAATAACCTAAGTTCACATGCAACCTAGAAAAGATCTATGTTTTCTTACTTTGAACATGTAACTAATTCCTAAAGGCCAAACAAAATTTAACTAAAATAATAAATCAGAAAAAACTAACCTTTAGTTTTAATCTTGAAGCTAAGCAGCACAAGTGTCCTGCCTCAAATGAGATCACACCCAGGGAGCCAGAGGGTGGACGAAAATTCCAGAGAAAATAATAGAATGAGCACCAATAATGAGGCCTAGGGTTCCCTATTTATAGGGAACAAGAAACCCTAGCCGTCAGCCATTTTCCGGATTATACGTACGCGCGTCGCGGACTTTACATTTGCGCGCCGCGCGCCGCAATTCAACTATTGAATTTGTACGACTTTAATCCCTGACTTCCTGATTAATCTAATTAATGCCACAGAAATTAATCCAATTAATTCCTGATTAATTATTAATCAATCAATATAGTTTCTAATTAATATATTATCACTTTAATATATTAACAAACCATATCTTTTATTTCTATTGATTTATTAATCCCATAATAAACCAACCTTTCTCTCTACCGAACTTTCTACCAAACCTCCAGCTATGAGGGCAACCCAAATGGACTTTGCTTCTATTAATTAGGTAAATACAAATTATAAGCCATGGCTTAGACACCTAATCCAACAGTCTCCCACTTGGATAAGTCTATGACTATAATTACCAATTTAACCTCTAATTAATCAGCAAACTGTAGCTTCCTAGAAACTGCTGCCGAACTCTGACCTAGTCAGTTCTGTCCATAGGTAAGTGATCAGATGATCCTCCGTCCAACAAGATATTTTCAGACATGAGACATGGATTGAGATCAATCTCTGTCTGACACACTGTTTCCCGATTTCCGATTTTGCTTATGACTATTAGACTTCTAATTGAACGAATCAATTCAGTCATGGCTGGCCAGCGCTTCAGTCAACTTCAAAATCATCGAGTGGCCAACAGATATATGTTTCCCGTCAGGGTCAAGGGACGAATAAGCTTTGACTCATATGCTTATATCTTTTACCAGACAAATCACTCACAACAGCACGTTTCCGAGTTACCGATGCGTTTTCGTACTATCAATGAACAACCGCCTTGCAAATTATAACTCATATCTATCCACTTTAAGACCAT
The DNA here is from genome assembly GCA_023525715.1 of Cichorium intybus. Classification (NCBI taxonomy): domain Eukaryota; kingdom Viridiplantae; phylum Streptophyta; class Magnoliopsida; order Asterales; family Asteraceae; genus Cichorium; species Cichorium intybus. The sequence continues at coordinate 151,902,931 of CM042011.1, forward strand.
AAGATATTATCGTCTCAACATTGCTCGTGATATAATCCATGAAGCAAGCCATTGAGCGCGGGTTTATCCAATACTCAAATCTCCATTTCCAAGTACTCATGAACGTTGCGGCAATCTTATTGCCATGTCTAACTCCTTAGACAATCTACAAACCAATTCATGACAGTCTTCCTACATACTTACTCCCTAAGAGTATGAACGACTGTGGATATTTGAATAATCCAATTATTCAGGAAGTAAAACATGCAAAAGCGAAACATAAAATCTGACTGGCAGCTACTCCTGCTTATTACCAAGTCTCCACGAGGTAATCACCAAGTCGGATTTATCATAACTATTATCGGTTTCTTATTCTCTTTTAAACTTTCAATTCAAGTCTTTTATATCTATGTCTATGACCTTTTCACTCTTTCTATGTATCTAAGTGTCTAACACTTATACACATTATTGCAGATGATCCTATCGGATACTCTTCCGATGATATCTCAATTTGTCATTTCGTCATTCTCTCTCACAACTCCATTACGGTGATGTGTACCGTGACTGCCCATGGTTCTCGGGTCTTTAGTCTACATGACTACACCCTAAGACAATTTCGAGGTGTCATGATGTGCCGATGAACCACACGCGCTCCATCAGAAACCAACGAAGTTCTTTAACCATGAAGTCGTACAACACCACGTTCTGGTGTAAACAATTACCGATTTGAAAACCCTTTCAAATCAATCACCCTAATCATTTCCCAATGATTTCTCACGTCTGTTCAAAAATCCATTCAGTATTTTCAGCCAGGCAATATCCTGAATCCAACTTACAATGCTCTAAGCATTAAGTCATCAGGATATGTTCATAACACTTCTGATTTGTCCAAGAGGCTCGAGGAACCTGATGTAATCTCATTCCAAGCCCTTTCGGAATCCTAAGATTACCAATAATCCTTGTGTCATGATTTCCCGAAACCATTTCCTTTCAGGGACTCTTTCTTATGCATCTTGAATCCCATCAAGATCATATTCTCAACGGATAAGTCAATACTGTAAGTCTCATCTATCTGATAGATGTCTATGAACTACGTGAGCATGCTGCACTTTCTTTGTTTCTTTCATGCCAATTCATTACACTTTGCAATGACAGGAAACTCCATTCCTGGGGTTATGCATCTTGAATCTCGTCAAGATCATATTTGCAGAATTCTGATCTATCTAATAGATGTTCACAACCACCTGAGTATGTTATATCTCTTAAAGTCTTTCATAGCGAACCGTTTATTAACACCAAGTCATTACACTTCGTAATGATAAGAGACGTTTCCTAGAACCAGTATGTAACCCACATATAATGATAGCAGATAACAACGATACTCCCACTGGCTTTGACATCGTTATATGACTCTTTCGGACTATTCACAAAATCCAGAACTTATGGCACATTTTGCGAAACCGAAATCCAAACCTTTCCGACATATTAAAGGAAATCTTTCAGGCTATTCACAAAATCCAAACCTTTTGGCCTATTTGAGAATCTGAATATCCTTTCTTGCGAGATGCCCATGGGACGAATCCCGGGGTCATGTACCTTTTGTAATGGCATGCTCTATGTGAGTCCCTATTGGTGTGCCGGTAAACCACACACGCTCCACTAACGACTCACACTATGCCACGCAGAATCCTCTCGGATTACATCTTCTATTGAGAGTGCTTCTCTCAGAATCAATTGCTTGACTCCAACTCTCCAAGTGATGACTTATTCAACCAGATGTTCTGTAAGTACATTTCTATGTTTCCTTCTTTTGATGATTCAATTACTCCCACTGGTTGCTAGACCAGTTGTAAAGATCAACCAAACTGTCACATAGACTGTGTCTCGCGGTAAGGTTCTCTTATTTGGCAGCAACTGGGATCACCAATGCTTCCAGCAGTCGGATTACTTATCCGTACCATCTTTAGTGTTTTACCACTACCCGGTATATCACCCAAATCATAACTCCTTATGACAGTGACAACAACTACTGGCCAAGCGAAGAGTGGGTATGTCAGGTTTAACAGGAATCTCATTCCTGGTCAAGACCCAGTGGTGACTAAAGGTTCTTTCACTTGGCTAATCCCTGAACTCATTCAGGATTATTCTTACTCCCACTGTTTCCTTAGAACATGAGCTCTTTCTAAAAGGACTCTTCTTTCAAAGGATAACCGGGATGGCAAACGAAATGACATTGCTGATCAGTTTCAGGCTTGTCATGAGATTCAGACGAATGCTACATGACCCTGGACTTTCTATGTACTAGTGGGACGATCCCAGCTTTACATTTCAGACAGTGTCAACATAACCTACTTAGTCTAAGATGTGGTCGGAATATGGCTTCTGCGGTCTGACTGGTTGAATATTCAATTCATTGAAATATTAGTCGGAAATGTATCCAGTGTATCTTATACACCGAGGATCAAAACTATTTCGATCAATGTTCCATCATCTTCCCTAAGACATATTATAACCATTAGTGTTCTTGGAAGAAGATAAACTGTGAAACATTTTCTCAGTCTATGTTGTTACTCATGTTCTGTTGATCTTATACTTCCTTTGAAATCCTTGAACACTTCAAGGTTCCAATCAATCGCTTATTCCGATAAACGAAGCCATATTTGCCAAACCATTTGGCAAATATCATGAAGTATAACTAATCGTGTTCTGTTCGAAGATTCGAGCAATACACAGTAACTTATGTGTCTGTTGCTCAAAATCTTAATGCCTTTACATCTCCATGTAAATTTATGACTTTGTTAATATTGTTCAAGACATGCAATCATCACCTGACTCCAAGTCAACTGATTCCAAAATCGTATCCATTGGATCTTTGGGCGATTCCTTTCTTGCCACAATTAATTTTATTAAGCATTCAATTCATCATGTGACTCTAAGTCAAATGATTCCAAAGTCCTGTCCAACTGGACCTTTGGTTGAAGTGATTCTCATAAAATTCACTTTAACAATCATAAAGAACACAATTTATAAGTCCAATCCCATTGGATGTATCAACATTCAAGTTATTACCATTTATGTCATTAACACATTCACACAACATTTCGAGGATAATTAAAACAATCAAAAGAAAATCAACATTTTATTAAAACACAAAAATCCTCGAACAATGTACTATATGAAAACAATGTCGTTTGCATCTAATAATCTAATAACAAGATTGTAATATCTAACTAATCTTCAAAACTGCATGAGCTGGAGATCCAATCCAAAAGTGCTCCTATGCGTCAAAGTCCTGTACCCTACTGATTCCTTGCATACAAACCAAACGTGACTATCACATTATGTATCAAGGAATTATAGATCAAGAGTTTCGAAGTTTTTAGATAAACCTGAGTCTCTAAAGATTTTACCTTGGAGCATTTTCCAATCTTTCGTTGACTGTATCCGATCCTATGGATTCCCAGTTTAAGACATCTCAGAACATGTCCAGACGATCTGGAACGTTTCTTGCTGCGTCTCTTCACTGGACTCAATCCAGAAGTAGCTGAACCAGTGGAGCAATGCATGTCCATGAGTGACTCGTATAGGGTCAACAGAGAACGCATTTCCATAAAAGTCTTTTTCTGATCTTCCTTTCTATACGTCTGAATGAACAGATCATACCTATTAGTCAGCGAATCAAGTAGGATCTTAACACTCATTTCCTGACTAATTGGACGACCAAGTTTGTACAATTCGCCTATGTATCTCTCAATCTTGAGAACATGCGAATCGATGCTACTTCCTTCTTTTAGCTTGCACTCTGCAAGTCTTTTGAAGATCCTAGCTCGTTCCTCTTCAACCGGTTCTTGGAACCTTTCCTCAACCAATTGAATTAACTTATACGGCCCTAGGGATGCAAAATCCCTGCGGAACTCGGGCTCAATGGTCAATAGCATGAGGTCACGAACTTCCTCGGATTCATCAAATAATAGGTCATGCTCATCATAAAGACCTTTTGTGATGACATGTTTTGGTGGAACTGAGATCGGATACTCAATGAGGTGTAGTTTTCCAGCAATAACAAGAACCATTCTCCAATTACGAAGCCATTCCACATAGTTAAGGCCAGTCAGCCTTTCCATATTTAGCAGGCGCTTTCTGATGCCCTCAGAAATGGGTGAAGGAGGAGGAGGATGATAATAGACACTCGATTCAGACATCTATAAAAGGAAACAGAATTTATTAGTTTAATTAATCCTTTTAAATAATTACCCAATATATATTATTTAACAAGGCTAGGATCCAAAATACCCCAACTATGCTGTGAAGAGGGATGTCGTAGTCACAACATAGTGGTCATTAAGGTAGATAACTTTTATCAATTTCAGTCTTACGAAGTTCCTAGATCTGTGAGATTCATTGAATTGTTCAATGGCATGTTTAATCTTGGATATGCCCCACCGTTTGTGACTGGGATGCCGAGGATCACAAACCGGGTGTGAATAACCATGCAAATTAGCTTGGTACTCTCGGGGTCCATTATCATCTCAAATTGATGTGCCGGTTAACCACACACGCTCCATCAACAATGATAACACCCGAGAAAACCCATTGCCACTCTTTATGAACCCCATTGGTGTGCCGGTAACCCACACACGCTCCACCAACGTTTCATAAAGTGTAATATGCAATTTCATGGGTTAGCATCAAATTCACATTTTTTTAAAGTAACTAGATTGGGAATTCTTGTACGGGTTCTAGTACTTTGATCATTATACTTTTAATGATTAAGCGGTCCTATCAAAACTGTTCGGCTAACGACCCTCACTGATCAGGCGAGCGGTGGGTGAGAGTGAACACCCATTAGACCGCCATTTTATAGGCAGTCTCCTTATACCCACTTTATAGACCAACTTCGTGAATGAGGCCTACTAATGATTTGACTAACCAATTTATCTTATACATATAGTACTAACCTTTAATAATATATATAAGATGTATTTTAAATCTTTTAAAATATTCCTGGTTTATCTTTTAATTTCCTGAAATTTAACTATTAAATTTTAAATTAAATTAAACCTTTAAATTCGATTTAATTCATCTTTTAATTAAACTATTAATTAAATTAATTAAAACTAGATATTTTAAACCTTTTTTTAAAATATTTAGGATTTATCCTTTAATTTTTGAAATTTAACTATTAAATTAAAATTAAATTAAATCCCTTGAATTATCTTTTAATTAAATAATTAATTAAATTAATTCAAATGTAGATAGGTTTTTCCAAATTAATCAAATCAATTTAAACCTATCTTAAACCCCTAATTATTGAATTCAAACAAACTGGGTTTAAGGTTATCCATTTAATTAACCAATTAAAGTTACCAAAAATAGAAAACCTCATAAAACCCTAATTAGGAAAATCGAAAAAGAAGGGGGGAGGGCTAGGGTTTCAAAAACCCTAAACACTAAAATCGAAATTAGGCCCAAAGGATTTATAAACTTTAAACCCTAATTTTAGGAAAACTATACAGCAATTCAATAAGAAAACAACCAAATTGCTCTGATACCACTGAAAGGATTTCCGCAACCATGAACTAAATAACCTAAGTTCACATGCAACCTAGAAAAGATCTATGTTTTCTTACTTTGAACATGTAACTAATTCCTAAAGGCCAAACAAAATTTAACTAAAAGAATAAATCAGAAAAAACTAACCTTTAGTTTTAATCTTGAAGCTAAGCAGCACAAGTGTCCTGTCTCATATGAGATCACACCCAGGGAGCCAGAGGGTGGACGAAAATTCCAAAGAAAATAATAGAATGAGCACCAATAATGAGGCCTAGGGTTCCCTATTTATAGGGAAACAAGAAACCCTAGCCGTCAGCCATTTTCCGAATTATACGTACGCGCGTCGTGGCCTTTACATTTGTGTGCCGCGCGCCGCAATTCAACTATTGAATTTGTATGACTTTAATCCCTGACTTCCTGATTAATCTAATTAATGTCACATAAATTAATCCAATTAATTCCTGATTAATTATTAATCAATCAATATAGTTTCTAATTAATATATTATCACTTTAATATATTAACAAACCATATCTTTTATTTCTATTGATTTATTAATCCCATAATAAACCAACCTTTCTCTCTACCGAACTTTCTACCAAACCTCCAGCTATGAGGGCAACCCAAATTGACTTTGCTTCTATTAATTAGGTAAATACAAATTATAAGTCATGGCTTAGACACCTAATCCAACACTAACTACAACATGACAACGGCTTTTATGCTCTTAAGTTTCAACTCATAGAAATTCAATGAATATTCCCTTACTGTCGGCCTTCCTCAAACAAGAAAGTATGTTTTCCATTCGTTTCTTCAATTAGACTTTCCTCCTGGTTTCTTAATTTTTCAAGAGCAGTGAATATGAGTTCTATAAAATCACTATGGGAACACTCGATTCATGCACACAAACTATTTGTAGAAATGCCCAAGCAAAAATCGAAGCATTTCTTTTGCATCAAAACTCTTTTCAACTAACAGCTTCAAAGTCGCATGATCAATTCAGGATCTTTATACTTTATCCTAGAAAGAGAGTAAAAAGGATAAATTTCCTGTTTTGCCCTTTTCGGCTAT
>CM042011.1:151914533-151924533 GCA_023525715.1 Cichorium intybus
TATAAAATTTGGACAGATTACAAGCTCAACGTATTTTAATTAAATTTTATATTAGAGAGAGTATTTATAAAATAGTAATATTTAAGAACATGTCTTAGAAGTTTACCAAAAGAGTAGGGACAACTTAGCTAAAATATTGATTGGTTAACCGATAACCAGTGTATTTTGCATTCACGTTTTTATGTTTATATCTTTGTCATTTGTATATAAATATACCGTTCATGGCTTTTGGATGGTATACTTTGATGCGTTTATACGTTTTTAGGCGTCGAGATCATTTGGAAACATCTGATGAAAAGAAAACCCGAGACAATCCATGCGGTTTGGATTAGGGTTGGGTATTGGTTAGTTTGTGTCGGCTTTAGGGTAAAACCAAACTTAAATCGTAAAGTTCAATTTTTTGGGTTGAGAAACCGTTAGTTTTCGTTGTTTTTTATTTTAAGTTCGGGTTCTTGTTTTTTCAGTAAGGATGTGTAGGTTATCGGTTTTTTGTTTTTCAGGTTTGTGGGTTCAAACCATTTTCTAGCATCGAATGAAATGTTAGATAATTATGTAATATACATATATATATATATATATATATATATATATATATATATATATATATATATATATATATATATATATATATATATATATATATATATATATATATATATATATATATATATTCAACATCAAAACAAGAATTTTACCTGTCAAAAAGTATACATAGAAATAAATTTCTAATAAATATGAGAAATAAACTACTAATTACCAAATTTATGAATTCATTTTTTGTGTAACATCCGTCAAACATTAGCTTTACGATGTTAAGATGTGTTAGTATAATGGATATAACTTGTGTAACTTGTTAGGAATGTTAAGGTCTTGGAAAGTAATGAAACGAGGAAAAGTTTATATATGAATGATGCTAAAATATGCTAAAAGCGTCAATTTAAATTATGTACCATGTTTGAACAAGTGGTAAAGTGTTTATGGATTAAATTTATGTCTTTAAAAGTCATTTATGCAAGGATAGGTACAATAGGCAAAGTACATTGCTATTTTACTCTAAGGTGAGACATAAGTAACAATGCTAAGGTATTAGTATTTAGCATACTTCTTATGTTGGAAAATATGAGGACTGTGTTTATACAAGTCATACTATGTATTAGGATAGTAATGGTACATAAATGCACATGAAAGTGCAAATATTTTGTAAAAACCCAAAGTATGTTTCTATTTAGTAAATTCGTATTACAAAACAGTAAATATATAGAAGACTCATCAAACATGTATGGTACTTGAGTACTAGTTTGAAACATAATATTAACTGATACAAATGTTAACGGACCATTAACAGATTGGATAAAGCCTAGTATCTTACACGTGTATTTCAGGAGACACAAAAGGGCAGAAAATGAAAATACCACCATGGTGGGGACAGAAAGTGGCTAATAGTCGGTTAGGGGAGAGAAGGGAATAAAGGGAGGAATATTTCTGTTATGAGGTCGTTCGAATATTTTTTTGGAATTGTAATTGGCTCCTGAATTTTCTTTCAGTGAGAGAGGGACTCCCCTGGGCAATCTTATGATTGTTATTTTCATTTTTAGTCAATATTATCATTCAATCGTTCACCTTCATCTTTGTTACTTCTTTTACTTCTAGCCTCGTAATCTGTGTTGATTTGTTCATCCTTATTATTGGTCCGACCTGCCGTCGACCTGCCTTGATTTGTTTTTTTCTTCTATGGCGGCTACTCGTTCCACCGGCCAGCGATTAGAGGATCATGATATTCAGCTTTCGCATGTTCAAACGGATTTATCCAATTTGAAGACTACCATGGATGTTCTTAATTCCTCCTTTCAAAAGGAACAGGCAGAATCGTCCGAGTTTCGTACATTGGTATTGTCATGGATGAAGAAACAGGACTCCCCAGCTTCCGGGGAGATTTATGGGGCTTCTGGTTCAGCTGGGTCGACGGTGGACACTCGTCGTCCATCTCTGTCCCCTCCTCCTTCCGGTTTGGATGTTACGCCTCCGTCTCCTACGTATGGTCGTCCCGCTGCTCAATCGGGTATGCCTTGGGCAGTTCAGAAGGTCAAACTTCCCACGTTCACGGGATCTGATCCCCAGGGTTGGTTGCAGAAAGCGAAGCTCTATTTTGATCTCAATAACACTCCTCCTCATCTTTGGATTCGTTTGGCACATTTAAGTATGGCGGGTGTGGATCTCCACTGGTTTACGGTTCTCAATCAGGTTCACGATTCTCTTTCTTGGGAGCTTTTTCAAACCGAACTCCTTCAACGCTTCAGTGGATTGGAGATTTCTAATCCATACGAACAGTTGGCAGCGTTTACGCAACGAGATTCCATTCACGATTACATTGACGATTTCGAATATCTCTTATCACTCGTTCCTAAATTGCCGGAATCTCAGGCGTTAGGGTACTTTGTGGCCGGTCTTCGTGATGAGGTGAAGCGTTGGGTGCGCTTACATCGTCCTCAATCTCGACTCGACGCGATGTATTTAGCGAAACAAGTGGAGGAGATGCTCCGTCCTTCGTCCGGTACGAACTCCGATTTTCGATTACGTTCTCAACAGCGGTATAGCCCAGTTGGGGATTCTCTTGTGGACCGTTCAATTGGAGTGGGCCGTGTGGACCCTAAAGCCTTGTTAAGCCCCAAACGTAGTGATTCGGCCCATCCTTTGCGTTCTGATTCTTCCCGTGTGGGGTTGCCTCCTCGTTCGACTGCGTCTTCACCTTCTGAGAACGGTCGTTTGTTTAATCGAGATAGGGGTTTGCGTTCACTCTCTCGTACCGAATGGGAAGAACGTAGGAAAAAAGGATTGTGTTTTCGTTGTGGGCAACAGTTTGGCCCCGCTCACAAATGCCCGGATGGGACTTTACGTATTTTGCTTTTGGGTGACGATGAGTACGATGTCGATACGGACACTCTTATGTCCTCTGACGGCGACCCGCCTTCGGACGTTCTGTCTGGTGACACCGTTGACGTTGGTTTGTGCTCCGCTCTTGAACTCGCCGGTACATCTTCTTCTTCAATGGGAGGTAAGACTTTACGTTTTGAAGGTGCCATCCACGATATGCCTGTGATTATGATGGTAGACAGTGGGGCCACCCATAATTTCGTTTCTCGTAAATTGGTCCAAGCTTTGGGATTACCTTCTGTGCAGTTTTCTGGAATTCGCATTAAATTGGGGGACGGTCATTTGGTTTGGGTTTCTGAACTTTGTCGTCCATTTGAAGTGACAGTGGGGTCATGTAATTTCGTGGTTGAGGCGTTAATCTTTGATACAGGCAATCTGGATGTTATTTTAGGCATGCCCTGGTTGAATTCTTTAGGAGAAGTTCTTCATGATTGGCGAAATGGGTGGATGAAATTTGTTCATCAAGGGGTTCCCGTTCATTTGCAAGGTTTGACTAAGGGTCACTCTTCCGCTCCTTCGCTACAACAGTGGTTGGATATTTCCGCTTCTTGCCCGTCGTTTTCTTCTACGGCTTCCTTACGACTTCTCGTTCATACTGAGGGGTTATGTCTTTCTCAACAAGCTGATTTGCGTCGATGTTTTGATCGGTTTGCTCTGGTGTTTCGCGATCCTTCGGGGTTACCTCCCCCTAGGATTCATGATCATGGAATTACCTTGCGGTCACCACATGATCCCATTTGTGTTCGCCCTTATCGGTATCCTCACGTTCAAAAATTGGAGATTGAACGACAAATTCAAGAGCTGTTAGCTTTAAGGATGATTCGGCCCAGCAAAAGTGCTTACTCGAGTCCGGTTATTGTAGTCAAGAAGAAAGATGCTTCGTGGCGAATGTGTGTTGACTACCGCTCTTTAAACAAAGCAACGATTCCCGATAAATTTCCCATTCCGGTCGTCGAGGAATTGAGTACTTGGTGATGCCTTTCGGGCTCACCAATGCCCCGGCAACTTTTCAGGCGGTTATGAACGATGTGTTTCGTCCACTGTTACGGAAAAAAGTGGTAGTTTTTTTTTATGATATTCTCGTTTATAGCACTTCGTGGACTGATCAAATTCTCGACCTTGAAGCGGTGTTAACGTTATTGGAAACCAACAGTTTTGTTGTTAATTCAAAAAAATGTTATTTTGGGCAACGTTCCATCGAATATTTGGGTCGCATCATTAATGGAGATGGTGTTGCAATGGATCCGCAGAAAGTAACCGCGGTTTTGGATTGGCCGATTCCCACTCACGTGAAAGGACTTCGGGGATTCTTGGGTCTTACGGGATACTACCGTAAGTTTATCAGAGATTATGGGCGTATTGCGAAACCTCTCATGGGCCTCATTAAGAAAGACGCTTTTTTGTGGAATACGGAGGCTCAATCCGCTTTTGATAGTCTTAAACAAGCCATGGTTACCGCCCCGGTCCTTGCCTTACCGGATTTCTCTTGTCCCTTCGTGGTGGAATGTGATGCCTCGGGAAGAGGAATTGGCGCTGTTCTCATGCAAAATCAGAAACCTATTGCTTTTTTCAGCAAAGCATTATGTGATCGAAACCTTTCTAAATCAGCATATGAACGAGAAATTATGGCACTTGTGTTGGCTGTCCAACATTGGCGACCGTACTTGCTGGGCACTACGTTTATCGTATATACGGACCAAAAAAGTTTGAAATTTCTACTACAACAACGTATTACTACGCCAGATAAATAAAATTGGGTTGCTAAGTTATTGGGTTATAACTTTGAAATTTGTTATAAACCGGGACGAGAGAATCGGGCAGCAGATGCCTTGTCACGTCGGGCCGATACGGGAGAACTATCTTCGATGGTGTCCACCCCGGTTTGGGTGCAAGGGGCTCAATTAGTTTCTGAGGCCAAAAATGATGTGGAGATACAACAATTATCGCGCCAATGTCAACAATTTCCGGACAAATACGTGCATTTCATGGTGCGTAATGGTGTGTTATACTACAAAGACCGTCTTGTGATTGCTCGTCAATCCAAGTTTATTCCCGCCCTTTTACACGAATTTCATCAGTCGACGTCGGGTGGTCACTCGGGATATTATCGTACCTACCGTCATTTAGCATCTTCTTTATATTGGCCGGGTATGATCGAGCGGGTTAAACAATTTGTCCATGCATGTGATATTTGCCAAAGATGTAAAGCTAGTTCTTCGCTTCCCGGGGGTCTCTTACAACCGCTGGACATTCCGGACTCGGTTTGGGAACACGTGTCGATGGATTTTATAGGAGGCTTACCAAAATCTAAGGGATACGATGTGATTTTAGTTGTTGTTGATCGTTTGTCTAAGTATGGTCATTTTGTCTTGATGAAACACTCGTATTCTGCCCGATCTGTAGCCGATATTTTCATAAAAGAAATTGTCCGCCTTCACGGAATTCCTAAATCTATTGTAAGTGATCGTGACCCGTTGTTTATCAGTAAATTTTGGCAAGAAATTTTTCAGTCGCAAGGCACGAAACTCCGCTTGAGTTCCGCGTATCACCCGGAGTCGGATGGTCAAACCGACGTGATCAATCGATGCTTGGAAGCTTATTTACGGTGTTTTGCTGTGGACCAACCGAAATCGTGGTCATTATGGCTTCCCTGGGCAGAATTTTGGTATAATTCGTCTTTCCATGGGTCCACCGGAATATCCCCTTTTGAAAACGTTTATGGACGGAAACCTCCCACTGTTATGCAGTTTGTTCTTGGGGAAATCAGAGTTCAGGTGGTCGCTCAAGAGCTTGTGGATAGAGATGAGGCTTTAAAACAATTGAAGTTGCATTTGGCTAATGCTCAAAGTGCCATGAAGTCCCAGGCTGATAAAAAACGCAAGGATGTTTCTTTTGGGGTGGGCGAATGGGTTTACGTTAAGCTCAAACCATATCGTCAGATGTCAATCACCTATCGTATTAATCAAAAACTAGCGGCTAAATTTTTTGGTCCTTTTCAGATTTTGGACAAAGTAGGACCCGTGGCTTATCGGTTGCAGTTACCCCCTACTTCCAAGATACACCCCGTTTTTCATGTTTCTTTATTAAAAAAAGCGATTCAAGGACCATGCGAGGCAGTTCTTCCTCCTGAATTGGAACTTGGCGAGGGAGATCTTTTAGTTCCGGAATCGGTGTTGGCTTCTCGTATGGTGAAAGAGAATGGATAAGATGTTGAACAATGGCTCGTCCAATGGCGGGGACAAACTGCAGAGGAGGCCACGTGGGAAGATGCCATCACCTTATTTACACAGTTTCCAGATGCAAGGCTTGGGGTCAAGCCTTTGTTTGAAGGGGTGGGTAATGATACAAATGTTAACGGACCATTAACAGAAAGGATAAAGCCTAGTATCTTACACGTGTATTCCAGGAGACACATAAGAGCAGAAAAGGAAAATACCACCATGGTGGGGACAGAAAGTGGCTAATAGTCGGTTAGGGGAGAGAAGGGAATAAAGGGAGGAATATTTCTGTTATGAGGTCATTCGGATATTTTTTTGGAATTGTAATTGGCTCCTGAATTTTCTTTCAGTGAGAGAGGGACTCCCCTGGGCAATCTTATGATTGTTATTTTCATTTTTCGTCAATACTATCATTCAATCGTTCACCTTCATCTTTGTTACTTCTTGAGTACTAGTTTGAAACATAATATTAACATTGCATGCAGTATACAAAAACATAGAATACACAAGGGTATAAGTATTTGATTAGTACGGTTAGTTAAATTGTGAATGGCTAAATAGAATATGAATTACCACTTGCAAATAGCAATAAACAAAGTGTTATTATACAATATAAGTATCTTTGATGTTACAACATGTATCCAAAGCAAAAAGGAATAAAACACAATAAGAATCAAGTTAATCGGACATTAGATGCAAAAGTTATGCCAAAAATGAGATGTAACACATTATGCACAGACCGAGTAGACCCCATAGTAGATTTAAAACATCAAATAGGGGAATCCGAGTTAATCTATATAGACCAGGTCAGAGACAAGAATAAACTTACATAGACTGCGTAAATTAGCAGATGTGTCTCGTTTGACTTGTGTAGACTATGTGTTTAAGTGCCAAAGAAGGTTATTTCTTCTCAAACACTTCCAGAACATGCGTGTACAAGTGCAAGTTTGTTTAGTGTATCAGAATTTCTAAATGATGGATTCAAGTTCTGGTTGAAGAGATTTCACCCAAAGCTTGAGATTTGAGGTAATATTAACTAATAAATTTTAATATTGTGGAATTGATGTTTATCAGGGGTTATCCAAGAACCCTACTATTGGATAGTCTGGACCTAGGGGTGAGTGTATGAACCAAAAAAATCAAACTGAACCAAAAAATGAATCAAACCAGAACCGATTTATATGATATGGTTCGATTTTCAGTCCTTGATAATGTCGGTTTTCGGTTTCGGTCCATGGTCAATTCGGCCCGAGTTCAATTTCGATCTGGTCATCGGACCATACTTATCCCTAATTATATACCAACATCACTAACTTCTGTCCTAATTCAGTATGGACAATAAGAACCAAACCAGATTTGAAACTGAACCAGGACCTAACACCCGTAATCGATTCAGTATCCAGTCCATAATCAAGTCCAATTCAGTTTGCTCCTAGTTCGGTTCTGGTTAGATCTAGTTCGCGGACCATACGACCATGCTTATCCTTATCTGTCACAATAAACTAAGTTATATAATGGAAGATTAAGCATTATTAACATGTTCTTATGTTAAAAAAACAGAAATGAAGTTTGAATTGTTGATTATCCTATGTATTTGGGTCAAGAACCCTAAATTAAAGCTTTAAGTGAATAAGTTACACATTATATGACAAATTGCATATGAAATAAGCATAATGATTGGTATGATTCAAGATTATGCCAATGTAACTCCAATAATTATCCATGAATGATAACTGGGTGTTTAACTACAGAAAATTAAACTTAAGTTTCTGAATTGCATCAGTTAATTTGTCTATAGAAATGATTTAAATAAGCAAAATGGAATGTGTAAACACATTAGTTACAAGAATGTGAATGGATGACATTGAGTTAAAGTTTCATAGTAAGGAGGGGCAAGAATGGAAAAGTAATGAATTGCTAGTTTAATGTTATATTCAGTCTTGGAACAAGTTTTATGATTTCTAAAAAAATTTCTTAGGACGATTTGACAGGTTTGGAAGTGAACTTCAAGAAAGGACAATATAGAAGCTGGTAAGCTAACTTCTCAAGTTAACTAGATAAGGATTTTTTTTCCATTATGGGATATATGATGTAGATATATGTTTTATATTTTTATGAACTCTCTTATAAAATAAACAAGCATGATTTCAAGTATATTGAATGCTTTATTTTATGAACTCTCTTATATATTAAACCAATATGATTACAAATACTTTTCAAAAAAGTAAGAATACTATACATTTCCTTTTGAATAATATCCTCCATGTTATGTGGTTATGCTATTACGAAAAGACTCATAAAATTCCATTATATTATGTTAATTTGTGTTTCATAGAATATACATATCATGACATTTATATGATTAAATTAAATAAAAGAAAAATTGTGTTCATACGTACATTGAGTGTAAAATGCATTGCAACCATGTTTATGTTAGTCGAGACTTATTATGACCTAAATATTGGGATTGGAAAGTCTTTATTAGGAAGGTACCTCCCTCCATGAGGTAGATGTTTATTTTTATAATAACATGATAGGTTGATTCATTCCATCTATTTGGTTCATACATGGGGAGTCACGGTTATGATCGGGCCTTATCTATAAAAATCAATATTGATAAGCCAATATGGCTCGACACATGTATATGAACTCCCCAGGCTTGCATTTGGAGTGGTGTCATGTATTACATATATAATATTATGCATGAGTTATATTTAAAGTAAAGATTTTATCAAATGATTTGAATATCTTGTTGTGTCTAAAACTATGTATCTCATGACACATTATTTTCTTACATATATTGTTTGTAAGTTCCACGTGTTTCAGGTTTACGTATAAGGATTCGAAGATTAGTCCTTAGAAGTATGTACTTTTTGTATAGTATGAATATAGACTTTTTGATGTTAGATGGAGTGAAGCTCTTATAGTTCAACCATTTACTTCTAAACTAAGCTTTGTATTATATATTGCTTCATTATTATTTATGTTTATAAGAAGTTGTAACCCCCATCATGGACTTGTTATTTCACAATGCTTTTGTTGGGCCAAGTTTTTGTAAAGAATATGTCATTATGTAAAAAGATGTCTTCAAATAGTGATATTTTAATTTATAAAATTTTTGGTGTTACAAATTTGTATCAAAGCAAAGGTTTAAGCGAATTAGGTTTGGAGTTACCACATATAAGCATAAACAGTGAAAGAATAGGAAAAGAACAAGTTGCTTTATGAATAGTATTAGTGACTCACTTCGGTCATGTGTGCTTATTATAAATACTATAATTGCATGATTTGCGAATAGCATGCTATAACATGTTACGTGCTTCAAATACCATTTTCTTTTGATATATTGAGATATATCGAGCATTAAACTTGGATTTTTTTTATAAAAACTGGTGAATAAAATAAGTGAATTTATATCACCACATGATTGGTAAGGTTCAAACACATCTCTTTTTTGGGAATTCGGTCACCTCAAAACAACAAAAATGGAATCTGGACACTAATTCAAATCACCAACCAGTTACATTGCAAGCCACCAAAAGCTTCTCCATGATATGCAAGAATATAAAAAACGAGATGCATTATATAACTACTAAATAACTTGGACTTAGAATCTAACAAATAACATTAATCCACCTCAAAACTTGTCATATGAAAGCTCTTTAACCTCAAGTTGAAATAAGTGATGCAAGTTTAAGTCTTTTGCGCTTGTAGGAAAAAATACAAGGGGAGTTTTGACCCCAAAGTGACTATCCTTTAGATTACCAAGACGGAGCTTGTGTTGGGTGTAAGTGAGTGGCATGATGATCAAAATTTTGGGTTTTCATACCAATTTTTGAAAGGGGAAGCCC
>CM042011.1:151927033-152082033 GCA_023525715.1 Cichorium intybus
AATAAACTCTTATGCAATAGAGATAACCATAAATAAACTATGGTTGTGAACACGCTCTCTAGGATAAATTCTAACATAAACAATTATAAAAAATTTATGTTGAATACTATTCTATCAAAACCCTAGCATCACCTAAATACTAGTATTGTCTACCATACAGAAGCCCTAAGATTCTAGGGTTCTTCCACATGTAAGGAAACAATATCTTCACCTGAATTGATGTTGATCCTTATCACAAAGCTTTAATGATCCAACACTTAATACACATTTTTTTGTAGCTATATTGTATAATCTTCAATACTTCATGCTGACATCATCAGTGTAGACACACACTAAACAATACTAGCTTTAGTTTCTTGCAGCTGGTTGGTAGTAGTTTAACTCATCAAATTTTTTGGTTTGACCCAACAGTATCCCCCTAAGACATACTATTAATCTCTATATTAGTAAGTGAGAGACTCATACTACCAGTTTTTATATCAGGTTCCCTCAAATATTGCAAATGAAAGCCTTTGGCCAAAACATCATCCTTGTAGTCCAACCTTAGATCAAACAAGTGTGTTTTAATAGCTCTAGGAAGACATTTTGACGTCATGAAGCCCATCTTTTTCCATTTTCATCTTTGTAAAACATCCCATTCTTAGGTTTAATGATGAACAAGTTCTCTATAGGCTCCACCTCAACAAACAACTTCATATTAATAACCTTTTGACTTGTATAGCAAAAGAAACTGATCAAACTTGGTTCTCATTCCTATGACCCTCTTCTTTGGTTTACCAAGAATACCTTCATGATCTTCTTAATGAACCAGGTCAATGTCAATGACCTTAGTTATCAGCTTAGACAAAAACCATTCTAAGCTCTTGATAGAGAAGACCTTTATAACCTTTATTGACTTTCATAATCTCGCTCTACTTGTTGTAGCCATAGCTTATAAAGTCGGTGACTTAGGCTTCATCAACAACGGTTTCAAGCTCTATTTTTATAGTTAGGTATAATTTTAGAATTTTATAACTTTTGGGTTTTGCGCACCTAGAATTAATGATTTTCTCTTATGGGAATATTCAAGTATACAATCAGGATTCTTCTTCATAATAATATTATACAATGTTTATCAGCTTTTGATTGTTATTCTTGAAGAGCAAAATCATTAGACATTGTTCCTTATTTACGAGCCACCATCAATGCAGTCTTATCTCCAATTTCAGTCAACTTCTTTTTCAAAATAAGTCTATTATAGTCTTTTGCAATCTTTCAAGCTTCCACTATTGGGACTCCCATATCATCAGCGATTTATGCTCATGGGAGTTTCCTTTTGTTTCTTAGCTCGAGCTGGTGTACTCTAATATGACTTCCCCTCAGCCAGTATTTGTTGTTCTAGGCTAATCATGGAGATATGGAGTATGGACAACACAAATTGGCTGATCCCTAGTGAAGCCGAGATCTATGAAATCTTCATGGGTCACCGTTTGAATCAGAGTCAGATCCCCCTTAGAAATAGCTCCTAATATATTCTACTCCTTTATGACATCATCAACTAACATGAGTGCTAGACTCAGAGTTGAAGAGATGAAGGGAGTAAAAGAGCTAGAGGGAGTAAAGGAGCTAGGAGCAGGGGAGTGTGTGGGAGAAATGAATGTGAGAGTTAAAGGAGTTTATCAACATTAAGATGAAGAGCTAGCTAAAATTGAAGAACTCCTAGCTAGGGATGAGCAAGTAACGAAAGTTGGAACCGACGTAGGACGAAAACTCAGATGTTGGGTAAGGAACATCATAGTGACTTATTATGGAAGAAAGCCATGTAAAGATGCAATTTTGTTCTTGATTTTTTGAATTGTAGCTACAGGAAGAAGATGATACTACAGATGTTGCAACGCATCTAGAATGTTTGTATTAGATAGAAAATGTTTCGTTAAAATGAGCACTAAAAACATTTGATCATCATGATATGTAGTGAATGTTCCATTATCTGTTCGATAAGAGCGCTTGTTTGAGTAAATGTTATTAATTATTTTGCATATAAAGAAGCTAGAAGATTTTTTTTTTAATTAGTGGATTTTTGTATCGGTGTAGCTGTTTGTATCTTTAAAACTATTGTGAATAAAAACTACTAGAGAATATTTTTCATAAATGGTTTTAATATATATTTTTTTCTTTGAGGGCTTTTTTTCCTCTCGTCCCGGGTCCCAAAAATGTTTGGACCAGCCTTGTGCATGGTATGTTTACATGTGAATATTGAATATTATATTCACTTGTGGATAGTACATAATATATATTCATATATAAACATTACAAGGTATTTGTGGTAGCGGCGGTACTTGCAAGTGGTGGTGGGGGGAGTGGGGGTTATTGTAATATCGTGTTACTTTTCGGTAAGTGAAATTGTGTTAATCTTAGTATAATTAAGATTTAGTACGTTGTTATATGTGTTAGGGTGGTCAGAAACCCTTTTGGAAGAATTTTTACCTTGAAAAATGCCAAAAGGAGGTTACACGGGTCGTGTAAAATGGAATAAGAAACTTATCTAAAACCCTTCCAGACCCACACGAGTTATGTAGAGATTGCACTGGGGGAAACCCGTGGGTTGAAACGGGGCATTTCAGACGAAACGGGGCATGCTGCCTTAGTTAGCATCGCTAACTAAGGCCATAACGACGCTAATGTCGTAGATCTGCTTTTTAAGTTGGTTTTTCTCTTTTATTTGGAAAAGTTTTGTTTACGAATTTTACTCTCAAAATCCTAGAAATTCACCCCCAAACCTTTTAAGGTTGAAATTAAAGGCTATAACTCTAGAATTGGAATTAGGAACTGTTATCTTGTGTTTATAAGGTAATACTTCTTGTTCTAGCTTCAAATTGAGTGTTTTTTTGCTTGGATTGAGTTAGTTCTAGGTGGTGTTGATGAACCACCTGCAACTAACATGGGTTGGAGTAAGTTTTCTTGGATTAGAGTATGAAAGAGAGTCTAAATCCTAAACCCTAGCTAGAGTGTGTTGATTTTGTGTTTTTATGGTTGAATGAGTAGAAATTGTGGAATTGGGAGCTGCAACTAAGATAGAGTTGTTATCTTTTGTTTGTAACTCCTTTCCATCTTTCAATTTCTTGATTATTATGAGTTGGGTATTATTGAGATTGTTTTGGATGTTCAAGTATTGACTCGGGCTTTTGTGATACAACCAAAGCTTGACAAGAGCACGGTACACATAGTTAGGGAGTTTCACATACTGACCCGACATCATGTGAGTAGTTGCTTATTGATTCTTTTAATGAATTGTGTTGTGGTTGAGTTCTTCATTGCAGAAAAAGAAGTGTGCTATGAGTTTCATGGTGTGTGTTGGTTTTGTTTGTATAACTATGTTTCTGAATTGATGCAAAGAGTTATAGTGTGCTGATAACACTGAGGGACTGAGGTAGTCCATTGAGAATGAGTTCAAAGAGATCTTGGGTGTCACCACCTGATTAACCGGTGGTTACTCACTGAGCTCGTGTAGCTCATAAATTATTATTGCTATTGTGTTTTACGTTCTGGTAGCGGATATCGTGGGAAGCGGATCACAGAGGAATAACTGAAATCAGACTTGGACCTGAATATTTTTCCATGTTTTGGACTGTAGTTTTGTGTAAACCGGTTTTTGGAAAACAAGTGGGAAACTCGTGATATGTATAGATTAGAACTTAACCTTTGCTTTTAATGTTCTCTTGTAAACTTGTTACTCACTCTTAAGATACACCATTTCTTTTGTGGTTATATTGTTAACCTATATGGTGTATCTTAATCTGAGAAATCAGGTGTTACAGTTGCGATGGGTGATGGCGAAGGCCGGGGGTGGTGGATGGGCGGTGGGCGGTGGAGGATGGTGGTCTCTGTGTGTGTGGGGGGAGGGTTGGGGAACGGAGGGGCTGGTGATGGTGGTAATGGTGTGGGCAAATGGAGAATGGGGAGGGGTTTCGTTAGGTGGGTGGGTAGGGTGGGTGACGATGGGGGGTAGTTGATGGTGGGATAGGGTGAGTGGGTGGTGGTGAGTGTGGGGCTTTGGCGGAGGGGGAGGGGTGGGTGGGGTTGGGTGTGGTTGAGTGGGGGAGTGGGTAGGGGTAGGGGCACAGTGGCGATAGGCAGGGGTGGGGGTTGGTAGTGCCGGTGGCAGTGGCATGGGGTGGGTGGCTGGTGGTTTTGTTCGTGATGGCAGTGGTGGGGGATGGGCCCAGGGTGGTGTTGAAGAAATTTATTGTTTTAATCTTAAATTTTCAAATTTTTTTCATTTTTAATGAAACCTACTTCTATATATATTTTATTTAACTAATTAAAAATACGCATAGAGTTCATCTCAAATAACAACTACTTGGTTTCTATTGGTTTCTAATTTGATAGTAAGTTTTGTTTATTTAATTGGGTTTACAAACGTTAATTTCAAAGTTATTTTATTAAAATAGAAAATGAAAAACATAAATTCCTAAAATTTGACTAAATTTAAATTAGAAAAAGATGATTACCCTCCGACTAACCCCATGTGGGGGATTTTCCTGGAAGGCGAATTAGGTGGAGGGGAAAGGCCTTTGCGTCTTAGGTAATCGTCAACCGCCCTGGGTTGCGGGGCTGATTACTCTCAGGTGAAACCATATATCTATTCGCTGGTTGAAAAAAAAAATTAGAAAAAGATGAGGGGGACAAAAGCGAAAACCTTCTCTCTCTTGCATGTTTGCAGCAGGTTATTGCTGTTTGTATGGTGTTCTTCTTTTGCCCACTTCCATCCGCCATAAGAACAACCTTTCACATCAATACACACACTCAAACACACATACACTCTCTCTCTCTCTCTCTCTCTCTCTCTCTCTCTCTCTCTCTCTCTCTCTCTCTCTCTCTCTCTCTCTCAAACATTATCCAAATTTTCTACCATTTCTGAATAAGCACACAAAAAGCTTTCCATTTCCATGTCCTTCCGCCCACCTGAACCCATGTTCTTTGGCTATGAAGATCACTTCCAAGGTCCAGTCCATCTCTCTTATACATCTGCGTGTTTTAATTGTGTTAATTATATATCAACCATAATTGAGTAAATTTCCAGCAGGTGCTGAGCCATTGATGAGGAGATCGATGTCATATTCCGGGAGAGAAGTGTGTGAAGAGATGATCGGCGGCTGTGACGGTGAGACGTCAGATGACGACGGGTCTCAGCTTGGAGAAAAGAAAAGGCGGCTGAATCTAGAACAGGTTAAAGCCCTGGAGAAAAGTTTTGAACTTGGAAACAAGCTTGAACCAGAGCGAAAACGGCAACTGGCTCGAGCCTTAGGGTTGCAACCAAGGCAAGTGGCTATATGGTTTCAAAACAGAAGGGCTCGATGGAAGACCAAACAATTAGAAAGAGACTATAATGTGTTGAAGAAACAACTCGACTCCGTTAAAGCTGATAATGATGCACTCAAGAACCAAAACAAGAAGCTTCATGCACAGGTAATAAAATTTCGATCGGAGTATGCGTTGTAATAACATATGTTTCGATATACATTGAGATAACAAACAAAAATCGAGTTTTTACTGAATCATGTAAGCACAAATAAGGTAGCTATTATTGAGTTTGAATTTATAAGAACTAAACTTGAATCATACGGTATGTGTTAATATATGATTCCGCTAGATATTTTCAAACTATGTGAGGTCTCGAATGGAGATTCCTCTGCCGGATCTTCACAATTCAAGTAATCATATTTTAGTTTATAACAATTTATGCATTATTTTTCTCAAATTAGTTGTATCAAGTGGAAAATAATTTGTAAAAGTTTTTGAATATGACTAAATATTACTATACAAAATCCCGTTTGTTGCATAAATAAAGTGATTATGGGCTAGTTAAGTAGTTATAGTGAACTTTTTCAAGTTCTTGAACTCCTAAATCGAACTTTTTAACCTTCATCAAGAAAACGTGTTTCGCCTACAAACCACTACAAAATTATGTAAATGCCTACGTTGACTTCTATGTATAGGTCAGCCCATGAGTGTAATGATGCATTAGATCCTAAAATTTGCGATCTTTATTCTCTAAAGTTGTTTAATTTCATTGAACTTTGATTTTGGGTTTCAGTTAATCGCTATAAAGGGTCAAGAACCAGATGGGGTTAGAGCCATGGTGAATTTAAACAAAGAAACAGAAGGGTCTTGGAGCAATGGAAGTGAATCAGAAGATAACACCACCATATTTTACACACAGATTTCGAACAATTTTCCAGCGGGTGGCTCCATGATAGGAGGTTTAGCGACGCCGTATCTCCTCGGCCAGCAGCTGAACCAAACGGGGGTCGCTGGAGATGAAGGGTTCTGCAACATGCTTAACGTCATGGAGGAGCAACCCGCTTTCTGGCCGTGGCCGGAGGCTGAGCCACCGCATCCTTAACTATAAATATTTTGATTTTATTTGATATTATTCATCCCTTTTAATTTCTAATTTAATTAAAAGTTTTATATTCGTGCGTTTAATTTTAAAGCTTAATTCTGGGTTTAGGTTTGTAATATCACCTTATTCGAATATGTTAACGGAACGTTTGGACGACCGCGTAAATTGTAATAATTATATTTTTCTATAAAAATTAATTATGATTATAAATTTTAATGTTAAAATAATTGTATATAATAAAAATGGTTGATGATCAATGATTGCAACCAATAACACAAAATTTACTCATTGGGTCTTAAAGTTTTAATTGCATCTAATAGGTCACTTAACGTTCAGTTTTGCAACTAATACGTTACTAAACTTTCAATTTTGGTTTTTAAAATATCATTGTTTCTTATTTTAGCCGGTTATATTCGATTAAAATCGATGTGAGGAGACCCCATGGGTAGTTGCTGCCCTCTGTTGGAGGCAGATTGCGCATCGGAGGAGGAGTGTCATGGGGGTGTAATCAAGATGGTACAGCTGTTGTGAGATTATGGATAGACTTTGAACTTGGTTGAGGTAGTACGTGTAACACCACATTACTCTTGTAAGTTTATATTAAGTTAAATATAATAAAAGGGTAATTTGGTCATTTTAACATAAAAGGGTAATCTGGTCATTTGGTCATATGAAGGACTTAATATGTAATAATATTGTTGCTTATGGTGAAAGTGTAAGAAATAAAGTCATCATGTGATAAAATTTGATAAAAGTGCCAAAAGTTCAAGAAAATGAACTTTAGGGGCTAAAATGAAAATATTGAATATATAAAAGAAAAAAATATCGTCCATAGTTGGCTGAACATTGGAGAAGCTACGGAAAGATTTCTTGAACACAATTTCTGCAAGTTCTTGAAGAATTGAAGTGGGAAGTTGGAGTAATAACTTGGAATTGGAGGTTTCAAGCAAAATCAAGGTTAGTAAATGATTTCTAACCTAAGTTTTTGTGTGTTCTTCATAAGAGGAATTGATAACTGAAATTTCAGTTATGATTCAAGAGGGTTAAATGATTCCTAAGCCTCAAACATGCTTATGTTATAAGAACACATATCAACAACATGAAAGTAGGTTGCTATTGTTGAAAATTTGGAATTTTGTCTAAGAACCCTAAATCATAAGTTCATATGATCAACTTGATTTTAATGGGTTTTAATGAGTTCCAAATGTTGTATTTGTTGAAAGAAATCAGTAGAAGTGATTGGTTTTAGAAAATTTCAGTTTTTGGATCAAAAATGTGAAAAATGGAATTGTTTGAAATGGATTGGAATCACCAATTCCATGGTTTAAAAATGCAAGTTAATGGATGGTTTTTGACCTGGAACAAACCCCTAACGATTAAGTAGGGTATTAAGCACTTAATATGAGAAAATGGGAATTTGTAGCATAAAAATCGTGAGAGTGGTCTGTGCAGCAGAAGATCGCGACGCGATCTACATGAGGATCGCGACGTGATCGTGCGTCAGAAATGAGGAAAATTTCATGAGCTTCCTGTTAAGAGTTTTGGAATTTTCAATTTGGAATTTGGGGTTAGGATTGTCCGTTTGACCTCAAATTTTAAACATAGATCCAATATGGTATGAAACTTCATGGAAAATTGTCAGAATGAGAATACGACCTCCCGAAAGTACTGTAGCAAAATACCCGTATTTCGGAAAAATGTATAATTTATAGAGAGATGGTAAAGGAAGGTTATCATCTAAATATGATTTGTAATTGTATAATAGTGGACTCTTGTGAAGTAAAGTCAATTGAAATAGTTGTTAACCTATTATCATTTGGTATATAAATGAATACATAGGTACGGGACAAAGTATTGTGGTGCGTGCAAGAAGGCAAGAAGTAATTGGAACTAGTTGTAGCAAGCATCAAGGTGAGTAATCTCACTTATATCCGATGTGATATGTATTGATCGACCTGTTGTGGATTTTATCAGTTTTGGGGGATGAATTTGGCAGATTTAAACTTGGAAAAGACAATATCAGATAAGCCGTGAGTCAATGCAAAGACAAGAACGGAGCTGTGAGTCAATGAAACGACAATACCAGATAAGCCGTGAGTCAATGCAAAGACAAGAACGGAGCTGTGAGTCAATTAAAAGGCAATACCAGATAAGCCGTGAGTCATTGAAATGACAAGAACGGAGCCGTGAGTCTAGGCAAAAGCGGGGCAAACTCGTGAGCCATATGTGACTATATGTTATGAGATGACATCTATATGTAGAACAAATGTATATTTGACCTGTATAGAGATTTTATTCTTATATATGTTATTGCATATTTGATTACTCATTGGGCTTTATAGCTCACAATGTTTGTTTGATATGTCCCTGCACGTGAGCGTGACCCTACTAAGGGTAAAGATATAGTCCGTGACTAAGGACACTGTACCTGTTGACGATGTCAGTAGCAGCCCGGCTTAAAGGATGTATAATATTATATATATTCCTAGATACCCTTGTACCCGTTTGTATAATTAATACCCCTTTATGAACACTATTTTGTGTGAAAACATATGTTTAAAAATAAAAAAAATTTCTGGGGTGTTTTGTTTTAAAAGTCGGGTGTTACAGTACGGTTGTGGATCGGTTGAGTAAAATGGCCTAAGACTGGTCGGCGGAGACAATGTTGTCGTCGGAACTAGAAAACAACAGTTAAACTTAGAGACAATGGTATTTTAAAATCAAAATTGAAAGTTTAATGGCCTATTGGGTGCAAGTAGAACTTTAGTGACCTAATAGGTAGTTTTTTGTTTTATTGGTTGTCATTATGAATTATTAACCCTAATAAAAACATATGAAGAATTGATTTAAATAAACTAGCTAGTTAATAAAATTAAAAGTATTTTGCTATAGTTATCTATTAATATCTTATAATAGAGGTTATTCAAATCACTTTGGTTCAAGAAACATCATTTATCTTGAATCATATTCATTTGAAACTCTTAAATTTTCAACTTATGCTACTTAATCGATTGGGTAATTGAAATTGTTTAACACTCTTTTGACAACATTCTTGAATTAAGTTTAAGTGTATTAAATTTGTTCCAATAGATGTAAACCTTTTTTTAATAATGAAGTCATGCATAAAACCCAAACCTTACCAACTGATAGACAAATAAATTCATAAGTGTGACTCGTCCATAGCTTGAATATCAACATTATAAGGTTATGAGGTGTTCAAATATGTAATGAAGAATTAGTGAAGAAATTAGCTTTGAACCATTGTGAAGTCCTTTGAGATATATCTTCTCCAACTTCTCCATGATAACAACCTAGGGTTTGGATTACTTGCTTTATATAGGAATTTTCTTGATTGAATTGATGGTTTATGTGAGTTTCTAGTTAGTTTTCCTTCATTATATATATATATATATATATATATATATATATATATATATATATATATATATATATATATATATATATATATATATAGCTTCAATCATATTCAATATTCTTCTTTGTGAAACCAAGTGTTGTATTGCACCTTTCCTTCTCCACCAATGGACAATTATGAGTATTAGCTCTATTCTATGAGTTGGATAATTTAGTCAACCTTAATTTGAGTGTTTATGACTCATTTGGAATCCAAGAATCCATTGTTATTATTAGTCACAACTTATTGATCTAACGGAGTTATACTCTAGCAATTATGAGTTGTATAATGGCTTGAATGAGTTGTACACTAGGTGTTAGATGTGTTAATGGATTCAAATCTATGAAATCTATGTTAGTTAACGTAGATACGGGTTCATAAAACGATTCTAGTTGTGATTCTATGGATTCTGTTAGGATTTGTGAGTATTATTGATTATTCTAATGGTTATTTACCATTGGAATGCAATGAGATTTTTTTAAATCAGATATGAACTTCAAAAAATTGTAAAACATTTAATGTGACAAATAATTTAAAAGTATAAAGATTTTGAAGGATTTAAAGAGTATATAAAGGTTCTAAATGAATTAACAACATGTATGAAGGATTAAAAATCTCACAACTCCCTAATTTTGTTGGAATCACATTGGAAGAATAAAATCATGACTTGAAAGTTAGAATATGACTATTATGTTGTTTGACATGTGGTATGGAAGATCATTATTGATAATTAAGTCATAAGAAGGTAATTTAAGGATGTAATGAATTTGTTGGTGACTTAAGACTTAAGGTGGACAATTAATGTTCTTATATATATATATATATATATATATATATATATATATATATATATATATATATATATATATATATATATATATATATATATATATATTTATATATATATATATATATATATATATATATATATATATACACCCTTGGTTCAATGAGACATTATGACATTTGATTATTATGTCATGAATGAAATAAGAACAATTTGGGTATCATGATAAGTAATTAAGATTTATTTTACGCATATCTAGTCATTGGTAAATTTTGGGAGAGTTTAGAAGCAAAAGGGGGCAAATTACAGTGATTAAATTCAAGTTTGGATGCTACATTGTCCTAATGGGCATTTGGGATGCCTGCCTTGGATACCTTGATATCCTAGTCAATGTTATTGACGTCTTAGATAGTGTCTAAGATGCTAGTCTAGGACGTTAACTTAGATTTATTCTTCTATAACTTCTATATAGATGTGAATGATTATTGAACACCTAATAAGATGAGTTAAGTATCTAAGTAGGGGTATTTTGGCCCACTTGTAAGCCATTATAATGTTAAATAGGTGGTTGTTAAGAAGAGTAAGAGTATTAGAAAGAGTGAATTATCATATGAAAACACTTGAGGTGAGTAATACCCAAGAATACATGTCCTTATAATGTAAGTTAGATTGTTTTGATTTGTTTTTCAATATATACCCTTATGTGCAATGTGATTAGTATAAATATTTTGTGCATTTTAGAAACTTGTTTTGGAATATGTTTGTATTTTCAAATGAGGAATTGGTTTAAGGTTGAACTGAGTTGAGCCTCCTATTTGTTCATTCACTTAGGATACGTTATGACTAGAGTGACAATCATGGATATCCAAAATGATGTTAAGACAAACGACTAACAACCATATATGAGTCACTTTTTAGATAAGCCTCGTCTACATTTTGTTGGTAGCTACCCCTTGTGTGATTCTTAGGATGGCTCCCTAGAATCTAGCATATGATAGGTATATGATATGATCCCACTCGAGCCTGACATAGGATAGCTTAATTGGTGGGATAAAGGATCGGCCCAATGCATAAGATGTGATTCCACCATGACCCAACAAAGGATATTATGATGGAAAAAAGGTTTGGCCAATACCCAAAGGTGAGTTGGACTTTGACATGGACTTTTTGATAAGGAGTATATATGCATTTTGTGACTTCCTTTAGATTGTTTGTATTGATATTAGATCTGTTTGACTTGAGGTATCTTATCCCCAAAGTGATTGCCTTTGAATTTTTTTTATTTCCAATCTTGGAATATTTTTTAATTATTGATTATTAAACTATTACAAATTTAATTAATTTGAAAATGTTTTTTGGGGTTTGACTTTGGGATTGAATGACCGTTATCATCCTCTACCCTTGAAAAGATGACCTCAGGTATACTCACTTGGCTTTCCCAAGCCTAACATATACTTGACATATATAGGTGTTTATTTAACCCATATGTATACATAATATATTATCCAACTCATTCTCACAGGCACACACACACACACACATATAAACATACACACACACACACACATATATATATATATATATATATATATATATATATATATATATATATATATATATATATATATATATATATATATATATATATATATATACACACACACACATAAACATACACACATATGTAATTTTTATAGATACATAATTTCACACTCCTTTTGTATCTCATCATTCTCAACCCTTATCCTTTGTATGTATAGCATGAAAATAGGTATTATTTTGTTCATATACTTCTAATATTAAATAACATTCTCATCCATGTATTTCTTTTTTGGTGTCGGGGTTTTCTACTAGGGTTTTTGTACATAAGTTGCATATGAGACATCTTTTGGTACATTAGGGTTTTATTAATAAACTTAAATGATATAGGACTACTAGAAACTTAACAAAGCCATTATATGTTCTGGATATACAAAAAATAGAATCAAAACTATATGGGATTGTTTTCGATTTTTCTTACATATTCGCGAATATATGTAAAATCGGGCTTGTTTCTTGGAGAATTAGACAACCAAACTCCGCCTAATATGTAGGGCATGACTAGATATTATTCTGACAGAAGAAAAAAAGTCACAAACTAGTGACGGTTTGTCAAAAATAGTCTATGAGTGCAGCCATTCAGATTGTAAGCTTTAAGGACTAAAATGATTCAAAGTGTGTTGTTTCTTTTGTTCGAAGCCTCCATATGAATACATAAGGCTTAGGAATCCTTAATACAAGTTTAAGAACAAAAACCAATGTCTAGAGCACTTTTTACAATTCAAAAACAATGTAGAAAACATAACCACGAAAGTATACAACATGGTTAAAATAATTCTTTAACATTATTTAGCATGAAATTTCACAAAATAGAAATTTACCGCCTAAGCATGCAATCTTCATAAACATCATAATCATCATAAACTCATACATACATCATAGAATAAAAAATACAGGTGAATCCATTTTCAACATAAATTACAAAGTATGGAAATCATCATAAAACTCTTTTCTAGGCATGTTTCATCCCAAATAACCTTACAAAAAAACACATAGATATGTTTAATTAGAAATGCCCCGAAATCATATTATCATATGGGACATGTGCTCAAAAAACTGATGTACTCACCTTAGCCTCAACAATTTTGATTCCATTTACACAAGGCTCGTAATCTCCCTAACTCGTCAAGAAAGCCAAATATGCTAATTACAACTTTGTAAGTTTTTTGTTTCAATACTTTGGCCCACTAGGTGGTGTTTTTATAGGGTGATTTACTTGAACATACATACATATGGTACTCCTAATTAAATACTTTTTATCCTTTTTTGAACTCATACATACACTTATACATATATAGGTATTTATTGTTCATATATATATATATATATATATATATATATATATATATATATATATATATATACACACACACACACATAATAGTCATTATCCAAATAGAGATGAGCATTTGGTGCTCGGAACCGAGCCCAAGCCCAAAACTGAGGGAATCGAAATGAGCTAAGGGACCGAGTGCTATGCTTGGTCGGTTCTTGGTATACATAAGTTGCTTATCTTGGTCTCAGTTCCAATCGAGTTCGGTACCAACCGGACTCGGTACTGATCGGTCACTGATCGGTCGGTCAGGTATCATGTTTTGGTACCAAGTTAATATGGAATTTTCAAATGTAAGGTTGGTCCTCCTATGTTTTTCTCGGTCCCAAGACCAAACCCTTGTTGGATTAGGTGTCTAAGCCATGACTAATAATTAGTATTTACCTAATTAATAGAAGCACAGTCCATTTGGGTTGCCCTCATGGCTGGAGGTTTGGCAGAAAATTCGGTAGAGAGAAAGCTTGATTTATTATGGGATTAATAAATCAACAGGAATTAAATATATGGTTTATTAATATATTAAAGTCATAATATATTAATTGGAAACTATATTAATTAATTAGGAATTAATCCAGAATTAATTGGATTTAATTTGGGGATTAAACTAATTAATTAAAGGTGCAGGGACTAAAACTGTAATTATTCAATAGTTGAGTAAGTGACAGTGTATCAGTGACCAGTGGATTTCGAAATACATATATGGAAATATATGATTTTCGAAATTAATAATATAGATAAATAGGATTTGAATTATAAGATAAAAGGTTTATCTTATTTGAATTCAAAAAGGTTTATCTCTAAGGTTTATCAACTGGCCATTTGAAAAGCTATAAATAGGGGTTCCCAGGCACCTCTGGAATTCGCCAATTCTCATAAGACTCTCTCTGGATTTCGTGACCTCTCTCCTCTAGCTTGGGTGTGACTTTCATTTGAGGCAGGATAATTTTGCTGCTCAGCTTCCAAGAATTAAAGGTTGGTTTTTCTGTTTTGATCTTTAGTTTCTTTTTCTGGCCTCTAGGTTTTTGTTATATGTTCAATTAGAAGAAAACATAGATCCTAGATAGGTTGCATGTGAACTTAGGTTATTTAGTTCATGGATTGCTTAAAACCTTTCAGTGGTATCAGAGCCTGTATTGTTTTCTTGTTGAATGGTTATAACTGTTTTAGGGTTTAAGGCTTCTAAACCCTAATTTAATGAGGATCGACTTTTTGGATTAGGGTTTTGGAAACCCTAATCCCCCCCTTTGGTAATTTCGATTTCTAGCTATTAGGGTTTTAGAAGGTTTTCTATTTTTGGTAACTTTATTTGTTAATTAAAAGGATAACCTTAAACCTATTCCTAAAAATCGAAAATTAAGGGTTTAAGATAGGTTTTAATTAATTTGATTAATTTGGATAAACCTATCTTCATTTGAATTAATTTAATTAAATGTTAATTAAAAGATAATTCAAAAGGGATTTAAATTAATTTAAAATTTCGAAAAATTAATAGAAAAAATCCAGAAAATTATTTTAAAATGTTTAAAATATTTAGATTTAATTAATTTAATTAATTGGTAATTAAAATTGATTAAATCGATTATAAGGTTTAATTTAATTCAAAATTTAATTGTTAAATTTGGTAAAATTAAAAGATAAACCTTAAATATTTTAAAGGGTTTTAAAATACATCTTATATATGTTATTAAAAGTTAATACTATATATATGAGATAAATTTGGTCAGTCAATTCAATAGTAGGCCTCATTCACGAAGCTGGTCTATAAAGTGGGTATAAGGAGACTGCCTATAAAATGGTAGTCTAATGGGTGAACACTCTCACCCACCGCTCGCCTGATCAGTGGAGGGTCGTTAGCCGAACAGTTTTGACAAGGACCACTTAATCATTAAAAGTATAATGATCAAAGTACTAGAACCTTACTCAAAATCCCAATCTAGTTACTTTAGGAAAAATGTGAATTTAATGCTACCCCATGAAATTGCACATTGCACTTTATGAAACGTTGGTGGAGCGTGTGTGGTTTACCGGCACACCAATGGGGGTTCATAAAGAGTAGCAATGGGTGTCTCGGGTGTTATCATTGTTGATGGAGCGTGTGTGGTTTACCGGCACATCAATTTGAGATGATAATGGACCCCGAGAGCACCAAGCTAATTTGCATGGTTATTCACACCCGGTTTGTGATCCTCGGCATCCCAGTCACAAACGGTGGGGCATATCCGAGATTAAACATGCTATTGAACAGTTCAATAAATCTCATAAGAAACTAGGAATTCCATTATAATAAGATTATTTTTCCGCGGTGGAATCGGCTGAATCGTCATTCGCCTACCTTTATAAAATTTGCTTATAGATTACGGCATCCCTCTTCTATGTTGCAAATTGTTATAGTTGGATCCTAGCCTTATTTTATATTGGGTTATTATAAGGACCGACAAGTATCTAATTAAACTTACCTTCTTTTATAGATGTCTTCTGCTGATCAATCCGCTCCCCAATCAAACTCCAGTGTTCCCTCTATCCTCTCACTGTGTTCCAAGGTTCAATTGAACGGGACAAACTACAATGACTGGATTAGAAACATCAAGATGGCTCTGAGGTATGAGAACAAAGAGTATGTTCTCGAGACCGAGCTTGTCGATGTCGACCCCGAAACTGCTACTCCCGAGGAAATTGCCTCGTACCAAAAACATTCTGATGATGCGACCAAAGTGGCCTGCATCATGATTGCCACAATGAACCCCGAATTGCAGAGAATATACGAAGACTACTGGCCCTATGAGATGCACCGTGAGCTTGCGGAAAAGTTCCGTAAGCAAGAGCGCATCGAAAGGTGCGAAGTGGTCAAGGACTTCACGAACAGCAAACCTAAAGATGGAGAGTCCATCTGCGCCCATGTGCAAAGAATGCAAGGTTACGTGGAGCGGCTTAGAAAGCTTGCGATGCCTGTACCGGAGGAGTTGGCCGTTGACATAGTGCTTAACTCCCTACCGAGTTCTTATGACCAGTTCAGGCTGGCTTATCATTTGAACAACAATCAGGCTAACCTGACTGAATTGCATCGCATGCTTCGAGTTGCTGAGGATGGGATGAAGGGTAAAAGTGTACCCTCAGTTAACCAGCCCGTCCTAGCCATTGGAAGTGGCAAAGGGAAAAAGAGGAAGGGCCCTCCTAAGCAAAATTGGAGGGAGAAGGTTCAGGTCGGGTCGTCCAGTAACGGCTCGAGAACCAAGTCCTCCCAAATTCCTTGTGTGGCCAACCCCGATGAAGCCAACTGTTTCTACTGCAAAGAGAAGGGCCATTGGAAGAGAAGCTGCCCCAAATACTTGCAGGATGTCAAGGATGGAAAAGTAAAGCCATCGACAGCAGGTATATACACTATCTCTAAAAACTCACCATCTTCTAATTCTTGGGTCCTTGATACAGGATGTGGTTTTCACATTTGTTCTGATCTGCAGGGCCTAAAGGAAAGCAGGGAGGTGGAGCACGGTAGACTGAACTTGATCATGGGCAATAGGAGATCGTCCCCTGTTACCAAGATCGGCGTTTACAGTTTAGTGCTTAGTAGTGAAGTTTGTATAGATTTATTAGATTGTTGCTATTCGCCAGAAATGGCAAGGAATATTATTTCATTTCACGCATTATTCAGACAAGGATTTCATTTTTCTTTTGATAATAATATTGGATCTATTTCTGTTTTCAAAAATGGTATTTTGAATTTTACTGCTTATCCTTGTGATGGTGTGTATGAAACTGTGAAATGTGTTGACAATCTAGGACATAGTGTAAATTATATTGATTCTACTAGTGATGTGGAAAAGGCATGTCTGTGGCATAGTCGGCTCGGGCACATCAGCAAGAAACGCATCGCCCAACTCCAAAAGGATGGAGTGTTGGAATCATTCGACCTCAAATCGGATGATGTATGCGAATCTTGTCTGTTGGGCAAGATGACTAAATCACCTTTCAAAGGGTCTTTTGAAAGAGGTGAAGGTCTATTGGACATCATTCACACGGATGTGTGTGGTCCATTCAGATCAACCACAAAGGATGGCACGCGGTTCTACGTGACTTTTACCGACGATTTTAGTAGATACGGTTATATCTACTTAATCAAGCACAAGTCGGACACCTTTGAAAAGTTCAAAGAGTTTAAGAACGAAGTAGAGAATCAATTAGGCAGGAAGATAAAGATGCTCAGATCCGACAGAGGCGGAGAGTATCTAAGTATCGAGTTCCTAGACTATCTAAAGGAATGCGGAATAGTTTCGCAGTTGACACCTCCCAGGACACCACAGCTGAACGGTGTTGCGGAGAGGCGCAACCGAACCCTGTTGGACATGGTTCGTTCCATGATGAGTCGAGCTTCACTTCCCATTCACTTCTGGGGGTATGCCTTAGAGACTGCCGCCCATATCCTCAATCTTGTCCCAACTAAGAAGGTTGCAAAAACACCTCATGAGATGTGGACGGGGAAAGCTCCCTCGTTGGCACATATCAAGGTCTGGGGTTGTGAGGCTTTCGTTAGACGAGAGACTCAAGACAAACTCGCAGACAGAAGCGAAAGGTGTTTCTTCATTGGTTATCCCAAACAGTCCTTTGGATATCTATTCTACAGACCGAGCGAGGACGTGGTCTTTGTAGCTAGACGAGCGGTCTTTCGAGAGAGAGAGCTCGTATTCAAAGAGGACAGTGGGAGTACCATTGATCTGGAAGAAATTCAAGAGTCATCGGATGACGCAACCTTAGGAGAAACTAGCAACCAACATGAGGAAGAAGTTCCTGTTGGTCCGACAGATGTATCCTTACCTCTTAGACGTTCTGGTAGGGTTAGCATGCCACCCGAGTTTTATGGGTTCCATATAACTTCGGATGGGGACACGTTTGTCAGTGATAGGACACTGATAAATTTGGATGAACCTGCTAACTACCAGGAAGCAGTGGCGGGCCCTGAGTCTGCCAAGTGGAAAGAGGCCATGGATAGCGAGATCAAGTCCATGTATGACAATCAAGTTTGGAACTTGGTTGACAATGTACCGGGTCGAAAGACAGTCGGGTGCAAATGGATCTTCAAGAAGAAGACCGACATGGACGGAAAGGTACACACTTTCAAGGCAAGACTGGTTGCGAAGGGCTTTACTCAAACCCCAGGGGTTGACTATGACGAGACCTTCTCACCAGTAGCTAAGATAAAGTCTATTAGGATTATGCTGGCCATAGCTGCATTTCATGACTATGAAATTTGGCAGATGGACGTCAAAACCGCTTTCCTGAATGGGAAGTTGACTGAGGATGTTTACATGAATCAGCCAGAGGGTTTTGTCGATGCAAAGTATCCTAATAAGGTGTGTAAGCTTGAGAGATCAATCTACGGATTGAAGCAAGCTTCTCGCAGCTGGAATCTTTGTTTCCATGAGAAAGTCAAAGAGTTTGGCTTTTCTAGGAGCGAGGATGAGTCCTGCGTATATGTCAAGGCTAGTGAGAGTATAGTCACCTTTCTGGTGCTGTATGTCGATGACATACTGCTCATGGGAAACGATATTCCAACCTTGCAAGATGTCAAGGCTTGGCTTGGGAAATGTTTCGCCATGAAGGACCTAGGAGAGGCTGCCTATATTCTTGGGATTAGAATATTGAGAGATAGGAAGAAAAGACTAATTGGACTTAGTCAGGGTACATACTTGGAAAAGGTACTAAAGAGGTTTAGTATGGAAAATTCCAAGAAGGGAGAGCTACCTATCCAAAGTAATGCGAAGCTGAGTAAGACTCAAAGTCCGAGTACAGACGAGGAAATAGCTGAGATGAGTCGAGTACCATACGCTTCGGCTGTGGGATCGATCATGTACGCTATGACGTGTACTCGCCCTGACGTGGCTTTTGCCTTGAGCATGGTCAGTCGGTACCAGGGTAACCCTGGAAGGGCGCATTGGATAGCTGTGAAAAATATACTCAAGTACCTGCGAAGGACCAAGAACATGGTGTTAGTCCTCGGTGGCAGTGATACCTTGAGAGTTGAAGGATATACAGATGCCAGCTTTCAGACGGATAGAGACAGTGGTCGGTCTCAGTCGGGCTGGGTATTCCTCTTGAACGGTGGAGCAGTGACTTGGAAAAGTTCCAAGCAAGAAACAGTGGCTGATTCTACGTGCGAATCAGAGTACATAGCAGCAAGTGAAGCGTCAAAGGAAGCGGCTTGGCTGAAGAACTTTATCGGTGACCTTGGAGTAGTCCCGAGTATTCAGGAGCCCTTGGAACTGTTCTGCGATAACGAAGGTGCGGTCGCCTTGACAAAGGAACCGCGAGACCATGGAAAGTCCAGGCATATCGACAGAAAGTACCACTACATCAGACATAGGGTAGAAGAAGGTCACCTCCTGGTAAAGAGGGTATCATCGGAAGATAATCCTGCAGATCCCTTGACAAAGGCTCTGAGTAGGATTAAGCATAATCAGCATGCTAGGAGCATTGGATTAAGAGATGATATAAGTTTTAGTAATTAGATAGGTTTCGAAACTTGTAACAATGTATTGTATTTGACTCTTGTGATTTAATAATAGAGATTTATTATGGTTTACTACTCTTGTCAATACTTTATCATTGTGTTTCATTTTGCATGTTTTACTTCCTGAATAATTGGATTATTCAAATATCCACAGTCGATTACACTTTAAGGGAGTAAGTGTGAAGTAAGACTGTCATGAATTGGTAATAGATTGTCTAAGGGGTTAGACATTGCAATTGGATTGCTGAACCATTCGTGAGTACTTGGAAATGGAGATTTGAGTATTGGATAAACCCGCGCTCAATGGATTGCTTCATGGATTACATCACGAGCAATATTGAGACGATAATATCTTTTGATCTTTAAGCTAAGACATATGAGTTATGATTTGCTAAGCGGTTGTTCATTGATAGTACGAAAACGCATCGGTAACTCGGTGTTATAAAACGTGCTGTTGTGAATGATTTGTCTGGTAAAAGACATAAGTATATGAGTCAAAGCTTATTCGTCCCTTGACCCTAAGGGGGAACAGATATCTGTAGGCCTCTCGATGATTTTGAAGTTGACTAAAATGGTTGGCCAACCGGGACTAAATTGATAGTCTGAGAGTCATATGCAAATCGGAAATCGAGGAACAGTGATTCAGACCAGATTGATTTTATCCATGTCTTGAGTCTGAAAAATATCTTGTTGGACGGAGGATCATCTGATCACTTATCTATGGACAGGACTGATTAGATCAGAGTTTGGCATTGGTTTCTAGGAAGCTACAAGTGCTGGTTAATTAGAGGCTAAATTGGTAATTATAGTCATAGACTTATCCAAGTGGGAGACTGTTGGATTAGGTGTCTAAGCCATGACTAATAATTAGTATTTACCTAATTAATAGAAGCACAGTCCATTTGGGTTGCCCTCATGGCTGGAGGTTTGGCAGAAAAATTCGGTAGAGAGAAAGCTTGATTTATTATGGGATTAATAAATCAACAGGAATTAAATATATGGTTTATTAATATATTAAAGTCATAATATATTAATTGGAAACTATATTAATTAATTAGGAATTAATCCAGAATTAATTGGATTTAATTTGGGGATTAAACTAATTAATTAAAGGTGCAGGGACTAAAACTGTAATTATTCAATAGTTGAGTAAGTGACAGTGTATCAGTGACCAGTGGATTTCGAAATACATATATGGAAATATATGATTTTCGAAATTAATAATATAGATAAATAGGATTTGAATTATAAGATAAAAGGTTTATCTTATTTGAATTCAAAAAGGTTTATCTCTAAGGTTTATCAACTGGCCATTTGAAAAGCTATAAATAGGGGTTCCCAGGCACCTCTGGAATTCGCCAATTCTCATAAGACTCTCTCTGGATTTCGTGACCTCTCTCCTCTAGCTTGGGTGTGACTTTCATTTGAGGCAGGATAATTTTGCTGCTCAGCTTCCAAGAATTAAAGGTTGGTTTTTCTGTTTTGATCTTTAGTTTCTTTTTCTGGCCTCTAGGTTTTTGTTATATGTTCAATTAGAAGAAAACATAGATCCTTATAGGTTGCATGTGAACTTAGGTTATTTAGTTCATGGATTGCTTAAAACCTTTCAACCCTAACCCGAACCCAAGACCAAGTCTCCTAGTATGGTCGGTCATCAATTCCTTTCAATGTATTTCCTCGTTCTCAGTCTGGGTCGGGTCGGTCCTAGTCCCAAGCTCATCTATATATCCAACTCATTCTCATAGGCACATCACTATTTATATATATATATATATATATATATATATATATATATATAT
Organism: Cichorium intybus; assembly: GCA_023525715.1. Classification (NCBI taxonomy): domain Eukaryota; kingdom Viridiplantae; phylum Streptophyta; class Magnoliopsida; order Asterales; family Asteraceae; genus Cichorium; species Cichorium intybus. Next base: position 151,948,854 of record CM042011.1, read on the forward strand.
ATATATATATATATATATATATATATGTGTGTGTGTATGTGCGTGTGTGTGTGTGTGTTTGTGTATATATATATATATATATATATATATATATATATATATATATATATATATATATATATATATATATATATATAGGTTCAAATGCGGATCCTAACTATTGTGCGATCGTAGGTCTTAATCACGTTCCTTCATTCTTCAAAGTTACGATCGGTAATTTAACGAGGCAAGAAATTTTGAAATACGGTAACAAATCTTCAAGCGTGCCCTAACTCAAAATCACATCTCCGAAATCAAACATTGATGGAGGCGGAGGAAGCGGAGGCGAAGGAAGCAGAGTTCGGAACTGATGGAGGCGGAGGAAGCGGAGATCGGCGGTGGTCGGTGATGGAGGCGGAGGCGGCGGATCTGCGTAATTGATCTCCACCTTTTTTTTCTTCTGCGTTCAAATACTGTTCGTCAAAAAAATCGATGAGGAGTAAAATCGAATTCAAAAAATATATGCAATCGGAAACACGCACACGCACACCTCGATCTGGAATGAGAGACAGAGGTGGAGTAAAATCGGGATGTCACTTTGCTTGGAAAAAATGGGATTCCCTGAGAATAGTTCACATCTTCCTTCTTCTGGAGAATTATAAACCAAAATAAAGTGTATTCTCTGAGAATAGTTCACATATTCTTTGTATTTTTTGAGTATTTGAGTGTATTTTATGACTCATTCTTTGAGAATGAGAGTCACACCCAGTTGAACGTAACTGTCTGCATATCTTTGTGTACTCCATTCTTTGAGAATGAGAGTCATTCTTTGTATACCCATTCTCCGAGAATGTGTTTTCTACATTTATGCTTACCGACTTCCACAAATACTAATACCGATTTACACATATTCTCAGAGAATGTTGCAATTGAATGAGAGTCACACCCAGTTGAACGTAACTGTCTGCATATCATTGTGTACTCCATCAGTAGTAGTCATGCTGTTGATTTGAAAACTGAGTATTCTCGGAGAATTGAGTATTTGTATTAGCTAATACGCATGTTCTATAATTAAAATTTCACCCATTCTCTAAGAATGCATCTAAAAAAAACTTAAAGAATGCAATCGATTTTCTAGTGTGTGCGCATTGATTGAACAGAAAACGGAAAGAAAAAATTGGGGATTTTGCGTGTTCGTAGAAAGAGGAAAAAAGAAGATAGTGCACACACCAATTTTAAACTATTCTTTGAGGAATGATTTGAATGGTGATTCTGTAATCAAAAAAAGAACCCATTCTCTGAGAATGAGAATGTTGCAGAAGAAAGAACCTATTCTCTAAGAATGAGAATGTTGAAGAAGAAAGAACTCATTCTCTGAGAATGAGAAGTTTACAGAATAAAGAACCCCTGCATTTATTAACGCCAATTCACACAAACAGAAAAACTAAGAAATCCTATGATCGAGAAAATTAGGCGTCCTTTCTCTCTACTTTCTCTCTCTATCCTTTTCTCTCGGCTTCCGCCGTTTCTTCTTCCTCCGGTCGCCAGCCCTTTCCCACCGGCCTTGGACTCCTTCAGCGCTCCTCTGTCAATGGCTCGGCGGCCTCCTTCACCGCTCCTCTGTCAATGGCTCAGCGGCCTCCTTCACCGGATCCGACGCCTGCTTCGCAAAGTCGCGCATCGAAGATTCAGTTGAAAAGGATTTGGGAATTTTTACCTTTTTACCCTTAATTGTGGTTTGTCATTCGGAAACACACGCATGAAAAGTTTTTTATTTAAAAAACGGTTTTTTTTAAAGCACTTGATTATAATCATCTAATGGCCCAGATTGAGTCTTACATTAACACAATACTTAAGAATTTCATTTAATACTATATATATATATATATATATATATATATATATATATATATATATATATATATATATATATAGTATTAAATGAAATTATTATTACTATTATTATTGATGTAATTTAAATTTATACGTGTTTAGATTCTCTTACCAAAAATCATTGGCGTTACAACTTCCGTTGCCTTCATAGAGATATTGTCTTTGTTGCATGTATTTATTAATTTTTCTTTTGAAATTAGAAATATTTATAACATGGTATTGTAGTGGGTGTATTATAGGGGAGGACTCGTGCGACCATATATTACTTTCCAGTCTTTTTGCAGATTGGATTTGGAGTCGTGTCTTTGATTGGTGCGGTTTGAGGCACCCCAAGTCTGATTCGGTTCAGGACCTTATTAACTATGTTTTTGTGGATGGATTAGGCCATGCGAAGAAAAGAAAACTGATCTATGCGGTCGTCTTGGGGACATTATGGACCATTTGGCGGGCTAGGAATAATAGAGTGTTCAATTCTATTGTAGCGGATCCGAGCGAATTAGTGGGTAATGTAAAATCCACTGTTTTTCTATGGTTAAAGCATAGATGGGGAGGTGGTAATCTTGTGTGGAGTAATTGGGAAATTTATCCCTTTAGTTGTCTGTAAATTTATATGTTTTTTGTGTTGATGTTCCAAACTTTTGATGTACTTCTGCCTCTCGTCTAGCTCCTTGCTAGCTTGGTGGCTTTCTTTTGTTTATTTTATAATATATTCGTCAGTTCCAAAAAACATGTATTCTTGAATGAAATATTGATGGTAATTCGATGTCTATATCGAGGAAAGTTTTAGCGACGACAATTTAAACAACATGCACTGACCTACACCTACTAACCCGTTAGCTGCATATATCGTTGTTAGGTAACTACAATGGGAATCTTAGGCCTTATAGGGAGTATTTCTTTTAGGGTACGTCTATTCTTACCCCTTTTGTATTCTGCATTTACCCCTCATTATTATACCTACTTTTAGATATATTTATTAAAAAATTTACCCCTCATTATTATACCTGTATTTACCAACGTGGGCCTTTAAAAACCCTAAATTGTTTAATGCTTTAACTATAATAGGAAACCAAAGTTTTAAAACCCTAATCTTTTTGTTGAAACAACCAAAGTTCAGCGGCTGCTCTCTCAATATTCGCTCTCTGCCAATCTCGATCTCTCTTCTCGCCGACCACCTATCTCGCCGCCGGCCACCGATCTCACCGTCGACCGTCGATCTCGCCGCCAACCAGAGGTCCGACAAGTCTCTTCCTCGTCTGTGTGTCGTCATAGGTAAATCTGTTTCTCTATCAAGTTATGGTCATTCTCTCTCTCTCTCTCTCTCGATCTGTCGCCCTCTCTCTCTCTCTCTCTCTTATAGCAGGTGGTTTTTCCTTGTTTTTGGAACCAGGAGGACGTCCTGACGGTCGCCGGACATGATATGTTTATAGAAGAAGAGAACCAGTTCAGTGGCTGGAGTGAGAAAGGAGAGGTGGAGCTGTAAAAATATATTTTTGTGTGGCCTGGGTTATTTGTATTATCATTGAACTCTAAATTTCATTTAAATTTCATCTGTAAAAAAATATTTATATCCGTTGAAAGAAAGAGACTTAAATTAGTTATTATAAAATGTTAATATCAAAAAACTATGAAACTGTAATTTTATTTTATATTTATCTGATAATAAAAAACTATTTAATTCAATAGTAATTTTATATTTTCAAAAAGATGACTGAGAATTTTTATTGGACTAGGTTAACACATATTCCAATATTACACAGATCCCATAAAAAGACTTACCAATTAAAGATAACTCTACCAACTACATCATCATTAAAGGGGTAAACCCAGAAAATCTGTGGTATAAAAAGTAGTACCCTTTCTTTTATTATTAAAATCCAAGTTTATTGTGGTGTATCCATGGATTGCACATTATTTAAATTTTGTATAATTATTATTGTAATGTTAATGTTAACTATTGTTATAGTTAATGGATACAAAAACTACTCATTTTTCATTTTCAATTTCCAACAGATAATATTTTAAATACGAATCATTGTTTTTAGGGTTGAATGTATTTTATTTTTATGTCATTTTTAATTAAATTTTGATATTATATTTAATTATTGTTATTGCTAATTAAAAAAATCACTCGTTTGAATATCCTTTTATTATTCTAAAAATATTACTTTTCAGAATTTTTATTTTTTATTTGGCATGTTTTAGGTTTTAAATTTAACATCACATTTAAAATAATAAATGATGTAGATAAGGTAGTAAGTTGAAGAAACGTATCATTAAAATGAAAAAGTTTACATCCATCATCACATTTCATTTAACAATCTAAGTATATTAAGTTGGAAGTTGAGAAATTGGCATTGGAACTAAAATAATAAAAAATCGTTGCACTCATAAATAAATCAAATTAATATGGTTTAAGAAAAACCTTTATATTGAACCACATGAGTAACATGGTAGTTATCATAAAAATATTATTATTGTTATAATATCCTATCCTAATAAATAAGTAACTCAAAGTGTCACATGTCATCTTCTAAACCTTTTTGTACACATGTCATTTTTATAAAATTTTTGATTTTCTTAAAATAAAAATTTGTTTGTCAGTTACTCTAAACTCCTTAATTATCTTGTAACTCCTCAATTAAGTGTGGATAATTAATGACTATAATGACATATTATGAATAATCAATTAAGTGTAGGAGAAAAAATTGATTGATTTGAGAAAGAGTAAATAAGGCTTTCGAGTTTTTTAGTTATTTTAAAATAGGATTAACCAATCTAAGTTAATGTCAATGAAAGAAATAACATTGAACTTTGTAAAAAAAATTCATTAATAACGTCATATATTTAAAATAAAATGGTTTTCTTTATATATAATTTTTTAAATTCGCCAAACAGCTAAGATGATCTGCAGATACATTGAATTTTGTATGAAACACGACATGTTTTTGAAAAAAAATATTAGTCACATAAACCAAACTATTAGCCGGCATGAAATTATTTGCTGAAAGGAAACCATTAACGATTCATTGCTATCAACCTTTAAATAAAATCCCTAAATTGTAAATTTGAAAACCTAAACCTAAACTCTAAAAGAAACTACTTACCAAAAGAAACCTTTTGCATATAAGTTGCATGCTCTTTGTAATAAATAAGTAACTCAAAGTGCCATATGTCATCTTCTAAGCCCTCTTGTACACATGTCATTTTTATAGAATTTTTGATTTTCTTAAAATAAAAATTTGTTTGTCAGTTACTCTAAACTCCTTAATTATCTTGTAACTCCTCAATTAAGTGTGGATAATTAATGACTATAATGACATATTATGAATAATCAATTAAGTATGGGAGAAAAAATTGATTAATTTGAGAAAGAGTAAATAAGGTTTTCGAGTTTTTTAGTTATTTTAAAATAGGATTAACCAATCTAAGTTAATGTCAATGAAAGAAATAGCATTGAACTTTGTAAAAAAATTCATTAATAACGTCATATATTTAAAATAAAATGGTTTTCTTAATATATAATTTTTTAAATTCGCCAACCAACTAAGATAAAAATGATCTGCGGATACATTGAATTTTGTATGAAACATGACATGTTTTTGAAAAAAAATATTAGTCATATAAACCAAACTATTAGCCGGCATGAAATTATTTGCTGAAAGGAAACCATTAACGATTCATTGCTATGAACCTTAAATAAAATCCCTAAATTGTAAATCTGAAAACCTAAACCTAAACTCTAAAAGAAACTACTTACCAAAAGAAACATTTTGCATATAAGTTGCATGCTCTTTGTAATATTACATTTTTTTAAACAAGCTGGAATTTACACATCGAACGTGGTATCACTATAAACAAAATGACATTTAATGACACAGAAAAGATGCCACTAAATACCAAGAAAGTGTCATTAAAAGCGCTGCGACTTAAAGTATATAGTGGCACTATTTTATTGTGTCGTTGCAACATTGAATATTTTGCCGAATTATAACATGGTACTCTCATTTTTTTCTCTACCTCATGTAAAGTTTACTACTTTCAATTATTTTCTTATGGAGGTATTTTTTTATGAACATTAACGTTTACATATTCATAATTTATATTCTTTATTTTTAATCATCTCGTGTAATACACGAGTCTTACAACATATATATATATATATATATATATATATATATATATATATATATATATATATATATATATATACATATGAATTTTTTTATTCTATCATTTCGGTTGAGCAAAGACGTGGATCTTTCTAATCTAGCGATTTGTTGCTTTTTTCATCCACAATATAACCATATGTGAAGTCATTGGTACCCTTGAAACACTTATGTAAGGAACTAAAGTCTCTTTGGTTCTTCGATCTACAATGTCTAGGTATTATTATGTATTATGAGTATTTCAAGGCAATGACAGAAAGAAACTTCATCACCTACTAGTTTGTTGTCTATATTGGCGCCAATGACCGACTCTAAACTATCTACTCAATCAGTGTCATAAACGAGCTTTTCCTTATTTTTCTCTTTGCCATCTTGTGTACTCGGTTTGGATTTGGTCTCCTCAAAGACAATCCCCATTGTAGATTGAGTTCATATACTTGTTGCATATATTTAGTCACGATAACTAGTAGTTCTTTAGGAACTGTTGCGTCATTTCACATATACGTTTCTATGATTCATAACTCTTAGAGGTATTCCTCATCACGTCACTGTACCAATGCTCTAAACCATTTGATGTCAAAATGATACACAAAGAATAATCGGTAACAATGAAGAATGAAAAAAAATATTGAAAAAAAATAAACTTTTTTTTTATAAATCATCAATGAATATGGCTTGGAAGTTCTTTTCAGATATGTGCACCTACAAACCTTGAAGATGATTAAGACATATGTCAATTCTTTTATTTTTTTAGTTTTGGAGCGGGATTATGATGTTGAAAAACTATCATTAGACAAGCAAACAAGGGTTACTAATGCCATTTATATTTGGATTCATTCTTAGACTCTATAAAAGTACCAATCCGCCCTAGGCTTAGACAAATTCCCGCACATCCCAAAAAACTGACATCCTACTTATCTTCAATATCTGAAAGGGCTTTTGTTTTAATTTTTTTTTTGTAGTTTTGATAAATTTAGCTAGTATTTTATCTCAATTATGTATTCTTTCTAATTAAGATAATGTTTAGGGTTTGGTATGATGAAATTAAATTTTAAATAAATGGAATGGACAGAAGGTAATCAATGCACAAAATAATAGAATAAAATCATTACAATCCATTTTCATGGTTGGTTGGCTCTTATGAATAGAATACTCATATTTTATTTTTATTAATAAATAATAAAATAAATTTAATAAATAATAAAATGTAATTTTATGATGATATGTTTAATTAAAAAAAATAAATCGGTAAATAAATAGCATATAAGCATATTATTTCGTTCATATATATATATATATATATATATATATATATATATATATATATATATATATATATATATATATATATATATATATATATATATATAATGTTTTGTAATTAGTTAAAAATAATAATTAACCGTGTTTTAATAAAATATACAAAATACAAAATATTGATTACCATAAAATCTTAAAATATTACAATAAAATATACTTTTATCCAGTTTTGAAAATAAAAAAATTGTTTAGTTGGAGGTTTAAAAATCTTAAAGATGTTAATATTTATTGAATATTATATGAATAAATTGTATATATCATTGTTTTTCCTAAATGATTGAAAAAAACACCTTCAACATGGAATGAAAATTCGCTAATGGGATAAAAATTGCATTCCGTAGATAATGCTTTATTTCATTCTTTTATGTCAACCAAACATAATTTTTTTTCCTCCCATTGTATTCCTTTTCCAATTACCTCATACTAAACACTACATTAATGTTTTGATTTGTAGGAATTATCTCTTAAATGAGGAATAATTCTTTCATATAAAGAATGGTCTAATTTTCCAATAAATATTAATTTCCAGCTTATGAATTATAGACTTTGATTATATTTTGCGGAATTTAGCATTAAGAACAAAGATTATTCTTCGTTTTGGTGTTTTCATTCTTGGTTGAAGTCCGATCATACGTGTTCTTATCATTCATCAAAACATCTTCATAGCTAATTGATTATCTAACTTTATAAGTTCACTAGGCGTATCCCTGCGCGTTGCGCAGGAAAAAAATATTTGGTAAAAGATATTGGCATATTATATAAGAATCTGAAAACATCAGATCTAATATAAATATGTCATCACAATATATATCATGTATCAATTATAAAATTTGCATCACAAAACTCAAACACAATATCATAATAATATATTTAATATAATTATAATGTTATCAACATGTTAATTTAACCAACATTAATGAAACATCCAATAGTAATTTTGTATTATATATGGATAATGTAATTAAAACATAAGAAAATGTCTTAACATGAATTAGCTTAACATCTAAAATAAAAGAGAAATAAACATAGTAATAATATTACAAATGTTACCATTTAGAAAGAATTGTATTATTATGACAATTTCTCTTCACGAGTTTCATCAAAGGAAATGAATAACAACTTTTGCAGATTTTATTATTTAGTTACATTCGAATCATTACATTTCATTGTTTACCCTATCTATTATAAAAACTAACAATATACTTTGACTTGTAAATAATTTCACAAAATTAAACTTAAAGACTCTCTTTAAACATAACTAACTCTAATTGATAATTAAATAAAAAAAGAATCACTTTTGTCTCTTGAATAGTATCGTAGTATGAATTTTTATGAATTTGATATACATATAACATCATTCAAAAAAAAGTTCTCTATATTTCTCTTTTTCATCCGATGAATACATAAATACCTAGAAAAAAAAAAGAAACATTGAGGTAAGTTAGTAAATAATGAAATTAAAGCACGAAATCTTAGGGGATGTTAGCGAAATATATAAATGTGTTTCAAGTCTTATTTTGCTTCATCTCATTCCTTAAGCCAAGCAAATTGATTTATCTCAATAAACTATATATACACCTATATTAACCATAATCACCTATTAAATATCATAAGTTAGAAAAACTCTTAAGTTGTAGTAATTAATTAGTTGAAAATTGAAAGGTTTTTATATATGATTAACCAATATAAATTACTAACCAATTAATTAGATTAATTTGAAGAGTTTGATAGTTTCAAAAAAACATTGTTCAAGATAGATGGCATATCTTGAACCACATTGAATTGTAAGGTATTTATTATAATAATTATAAAGATTATAAAGATAAATATAAAAATAAAAAAGATAACGATTTAATTAATTATAATTAATTTAATTAAACAAAAGTTTTGAAATTAATATATAAGAGATAATTATTTTTATCAAACCATATGCTTTTATTTCTATATACTACTTAAAAGCCAAAAAGTTTAATCAATAAAATATATTTCAATTAAAAACATTTTATTAAGTGCTTAATTGATTAATTTAAAAAACTTAAAACATATTCAATTACCATCATTTGATACCCATAAATTATAACATCTTAAATAGACTACTTAATATTATTATTATGCAAGCCAAAAGCTCTTGAATGATTGTAATTAATTAGTTGAAATTTGAAGAATTTTGAAAGTTTCAAATCAATATGATGCAAGTATGATTCATATCTTCAACCATATACCTTTGAACACCTCTATTATATGATTTATAATGATGATAATGATAATGATAATGATAATGATAATCATAAGATAATGATATAATGATAGTGATGGTAATGATCGATAATGATAACGATGATAGATGATAGATGATTTTGGCCATTTATTTTACATAACATTTTATAACGAATTCGGTGTATAAAATAACTATAATTGTATTTATATCATGTTTTATAAAGTTCTATTTTTTTCTATTATATTTTTATTAAGGTTTAGATTAGTAGTTTTTTCTATTATATTATTGCTATGTTTTAAATTAGTAGTTTTTTTTCTCAACAATCTTATCCATGCTACATCATTCAAACATCATAAAAAATAAATATAAGATTAATGTTAAAAATGTAACAATGATCACAATGAAAACAAATAAATTCATAACTGAAGAACAATCAAACAAAGCTAATAATTATTTGACCAACATGTTGGCAAATCAAGTCAATAGATAATCTATTGATAATAACATCATTCTTCATTCAAAAAAGCCAACATGTTGTAATATTTCAAAAACTTAAAAATTCAACTCAATCATATTAAGAATCAAGAGAGATGAAATAGACATAATACATTTTTCATCATATTGATTGTCAAACTAATAAGAAATAGAATCCATCGTTATTTCAATCTCGAAAATAAAAATCTAAAAAAGCGAGAATTAAATAGGTATTAATGTCATTCTTAGTTCAAATAAACCAACACGTTGCAATATTTCAAAAACTTAAAAATCCAACTCAATCACATTAAAAATCAAGAGTGATGAAATAGAGATAATACATATTTTCCATCATATTGATAGTCAAACTAATAAGATATACAATTCATCATTATTTCAATCTCGAAAATAAAAATCTAAAAAACGATAATAAAATGTGTATTGTTACCAAGAGAATATTGAGAGTAAAAATTGATTAAGTTAATCCTGAAATAAGAAGAATATTGGGAGTATTATATGAATCTTGGATTTGAACCAAAATGATTAAAAACAAATATAATATTTGGTTAATTGAATACTTACGTTTGTATTGACATGGAACTCGTAAGGAATTTTTGACGACTTTAGGATCAAATGACATTGGATTGTGAGAGCTCTTGAAACTTGAATAAACATATGTTTTATAAACTATAAAATGAGTTTTTAAAAGAATTTATAGTGAATGAAATAAAATTAGTAATTGTCATTAATTTAGGGGATATGAAAAGTTTGTAGGTTTCAAATCAATATGGTTTGATATATAAATTTATATAACCACATGATTTTGGATAACCTCTATTATAAGTATAGATAGATAGACATAGATAGATAGATAGATTTTATAATAAATATTTTGAATTTGCACATCCTAGACTATATGTGGCTTGTGTCATTTTCTTTTTTAGTTACACATAACTTGGCATTTTCATATAAATTCTAGTTTATTAATAACTTTTAATCATAATTGTTTATGACATATGAGATAGATGTCAAGTATAACACTGTTTATCCCCACCACATCGACAATTCTCCATCCAGATGTTGTTTAGGTTTCAAGTTTTCAGATATGATCCCAAAATAAAATTGGACGACATTTCCTTCAATTATTGTCATTAAAAAATTTAGATTTATAAGGACTCATGTGATACGTTTGTTACACATCATGTATTTGCCAATTGGGTAAGTGTACTTGTTCTGACATTTATCGTTTATAAGTATTTAAAAATAAATGTATAAATAAACTATATATCATACTTTTGCATCTTGAATATTAAATAATAACGAACTCACCACTTTGTCATTGTAAATGTGTTTGGGGAGAAGGTTCTACTTCTATACATGTGCTAGACATTAAAAGAATAATATAATATCATCAACAATCATTTTATATAATAGATTACTCCTCTGAATAATATATATATATATATATATATATATATATATATATATATATATATATATATATATATATATATATATATATATATATAGATGTAGGTTCAAATGCATTTGTTAAATACTGTGAGATTGTAGGACTAATTGTGGTCCACTCATTTACAAGGGGTATTATGGTAAAATTATCTCTCTCTCATCTTCTCCCCTTCTTAAATGCGAACATCTATCAAACCCTAATTAACATCATCGATCGACCCAATATGCCTTCTCCGACAACCTGCACCCATTGTCTTCGTCGGAATCCAACATCGGCAACAAAATCGCAACCACAGGGACCAACTCCACCACCGTTGGGACGACGACGCTGCCTCACGAAGCCCTTCCTTGTGCTGGTCGGGACGACGGCGCTGCGGCACTACCGGTCGTCGACGATGGTGCGATCGAGACTAATTTCCGGAGATTCATCACTCTAGGAAAGAATCGATTGAAGCAAATTGAAGCACGATCAAGTCCATTTTGAAGCAATCGGTCTAATTTGCAGGTTTTAAAAAAATTGATCTCCGCCTTTTTTTTTCTTCTGGGTTATGGAAAGTCATTCTCAGAGAATGGGGATTAATGCCTATGAGAATGCAGTAGCGTTCTTTCAGAGAATGGTTCACGTTCATTCTCAAAGAATGGGGCATTCTCAGAGAATGAGGCTTTCCATATATCAGTTCCCAGTCCTCTGTAACATATATAATCACTCCATTCTCCGAGAATGGCATAAATATTCTTACGTAACTATTTTTTTACGTCAACAACCATTTTACAAACCATTCTCTGAGAATAGACTTTGAAAACTCTTACGTAACTATTTTTTACGTCAACAACAATTTTACAAGTTCATTCTCTGATAATGCAGGTATGCAAAACTTGAATTCGTGCTCGTTGAATCGGAATGTACAACTATTCTCCGATGATGATTCAACCCAGCTTCTCATAATTCTACCCATATTCTATGAGAATAAGTGTGTCAAAAAGCTAAAAAAAATACGTAAATTGTACATTCTCGAAGAATAAGAAAAAACAGCAGCATATACATAACATTCTCATAGAATAGGAAAAAATAACAACTGCACGTTTTGAGAACGGTAGTCTGTGGATGTTATGGTACGTAACTTAGCATTCTTTGAGAATGAGTGTATTCTTTTGAGAACGGTAATATGTGGATGTAATGTTACGTAACTGATATCCGTAAAACACGCAACTTCCTAACATCCTTAAAATACGCCATTTAAATTAAAACCAAAAAGTCTGATTTACCCTTCTGGCCATTTTAATTTAGAAAGTAATTACTTTTTTTCCTTTTAATTACCATCATGCCATTGTTGATCATAACCCTCCATTTTTTTGATCTAATGGCCACAAATTGGTCCTACAGTCTCACAATACTTAGAAAATGTATTTAATACTAACTATATATATATATATATATATATATATATATATATATATATATATATATATATATATATATATATATATATATATATATATATAGATGTAGGTTCAAATGCGAATCCTAACTATTGTGCGATCGTAGGTCTTAATCACGTTCCTTCATTCTTCAAGGTTACGATCGGTAATTTAACGAGGCAAGAAATTTTGAAATACGGTAACAAATCTTCGAGCGTGCCCTAACTCAAAATCACATCTCTAAAATCAAACATTGATGGAGGCGGAGGAAGCGGAGGCGGAGGAAGCGGAGTTCGGAACTGATGGAGGCGGAGGAAGCGGAGATCGGCGGTGGTCGGTGATGGAGGCGGAGGCGGCGGATCTGCGTAATTGATCTCTGCCTTTTTTTCTTCCGCGTTCAACTACTGTTCGTCAAAAAAATCGATGAGGAGTAAAATCGAATTCAAAAAATATATGCAATCGGAAACACGCACACGCACACCTCGATCTGGTATGAGAGACGGAGGTGGAGTAATCGCTTCGCTTAGAAAAAATGGGATTCCCTGAGAATAGTTCACATCTTCCTTCTTCTAGAGAATTATAAACCAAAATAAAGTGTATTCTCTGAGAATAGTTCACATATTCTTTGTATTCTTTGAGAATTTGAGTGTATTTTATGACCTATTCTTTGAGAATGAGAGTCACACCCAGTTGAACGTAACTGTCTGCATATCTTTGTGTACTCCATTCTTTGAGAATGAGAGTCATTCTTTGAAAACTGAGTATTCTTGGAGAATTGAGTCTTTGTATTAGCTAATACGCATGTTCTGTAATTAAAATTTCACCCATTCTCTGAGAATGCATCTAAAAAAAACTTAAAGAATGCAATCGATTTTCTAGAGTGTGTGCATCGATTGAACAGAAAACGGAAAGAAAAAATTGGGTATTTTGCGTGTTCGTAGAAAGAGGAAAAAAGAAGATAGCGCACACACCAATTTTAAACTATTCTTTGAGGAATGATTTGAGTGGTGATTCTGTAATCGAATAAAGAACCCATTCTCTGAGAATGAGAATGTTGCAGAAGAAAGAACCCATTCTCTGAGAATGAGAATGTTGCAGAAGAAAGAACTCATTCTCTGAGAATGAGAATTTTACAGAATAAAGAACCTCTGCATTTATTAACGCCAATTCACGCAAACAGAAAAACTGAGAAATCCGATGATCGAGAAAATTAGGCGTCCCTTCTCTCTACTTTCTCTCTCTATCCTTTTCTCTCGGCTTCCGTCGTTTCTTCTTCCTCCGGTCGCCATCCCTTTCCCGCCGGCCTTGGACTCTTTCACTGCTCCTCTGTCAATGGCTCGGCGGCCTCCTTCACCGCTCCATTGGATCCGACGCCTGCTTTGCAAAGTCGCGCATCGAAGATTCAGTTGAAAAGGATTTGAGGATTTTTACCTTTTTACCCTTAATCGTGGTTTCTCATTCGGAAACACGCGCATGAAAAGTTTTTTATTTAAAAAAACGGTTTTTTTACATCCCATGATTATAATCATCTAATGGCCCAGATTGAGTCTTACAATAACACAATACTTAAGAATTTCATTTAATACTAACTCTATATATATATATATATATATATATATATATATATATATATATATATATATATATATATATATATATATATATATATATATATATATATATATATATAGTCTGGATACGGCGATTACTTCAATTTCAATGAATATTGCAAGCACAATTTATGTCCACTCATTTCGTCAATAACAATAACGTCAAACATAATTATTAGATTTGACGTAATCACATGCAGCTCGTCCATGGAACGTAATGCGGACTCGAAGATATAATAACATGTTATGTAAATCCGTGCAATATAATTTAGTTGGGATTTTTTTCGTTTATTATTTTTTTTACTTATTTATTTTTTTTAATATTTTTTAGCTTTTAATAAACATGATTTTTAGTTTTTTATTTATTTTTTTCATTTTTTTTGCTTTTTCATTTGTTTTCAGCTTTTCAATGTTTAAAACTCTTTTTTGTCTTTTTTGTAACTTTTTTTGAATTATTAGACTTAAGACTCATAACAAGTTTTAGATTTTGGATCGTAATAAATTTTGGATCTAATATCACAAATAGTTTTGAATGACTTAAGAATTATAACAATTAGATACATAATAAGTTTTATTTGATAACATTTTTGAATTTAATAAGTTTTAAACTTTAAGAGTTTTTTATATAACATTTGTGGATTTTGGAAGGATCCAAAAATGATCTACAAATTAGGATCTTTTTGGACCATCTTAAGTTTTGAATTATTTTAATTCATAATATTTTTGAATTATAATAAGTTTTGATTCATAGAAAAACTTGGTTCATAATAGTTTGAATCATAAAACATATTTTGGTTCATAACATTTTTGGAAAATAGATATTTTTTTGCTAATTTGGAGAGTTTTTACATAAAATTAAAAAAACACGAGCATTTTAAAAACTTATTTTTAATAAAATTATATTTACAAACTTACTAATATATTATGTAAAATGATCCTTTAAATTTTCATAATTTTTTGAGAATTTTTTATTATTTTATTTTTTACAAAAATTAAAAAAAAATTTCAAATTCTCTTGGTGTTGCTTGTTAAGTAGAGAATTAAATTTATATTTTTTGGTTTATCAGATTTTGTTTTTACAAATAAAGAAAATGTTATGACCCAAAAAACAAAGTGGTGGAAATAAAAAACTTATCAAACGAGAGGATAAATTTTTCTTAATTTGTCTTATTCATTTACTAGCTCTGATTTTTATACAAATACCCCCCTCCCCCCCCCCCCCCCCACCTCAAGATTTTTAAGATGGGTAAATTTTTTCACATTGAACTTTAACTGCCCATTTTTCAAGATTAGATGCTGAGATTTTTTTTGTGGTCTTCATCGAAATTGGAGCCCTCATCCAATCGGATATATATATATATATATATATATATATATATATATATATATATATATATATATATATATATATATATATATATATATATATATATATATATATATATATATAAGGAACTCATTCGCTTACTACTTAACCCTAAAACACAAACCTTAGCCTTTATTTGTTCATTGTAGCCGTCAAGCAAGAGAGAAAAGAGAGAAAGTCGTTGAAGAGAAGAAGAGAGAGACGGGATTGAGGAGGCACCAAGAAGGTGTTGCAATCGAGAAGAAATAAAATGCAGCAATGTCACGTAGATTATAGTTGTAAGTTCTCATTTCTCTTTGTTTCTCGACATCCTACACCATCGTCGAACCACCACGACACCAACATGTGTTGTGGTAGTGTTTAGCAGCTAAAATCGGATCTTGAATGGATTTTTATGGTAAATATAGCTGTCAAAACTCGAATTACACAGTGCATGCATATGAAAGTTCATAAGAGCAACTGTCACTGTTTTTTTCCCGTATTATAAAATTCATAGAAAAATGTAAAAAAATCGGTTAGACCTAATTTTAGTGGGTTAGTTTCATATTTAAGTCCTTTAACGTACCTAGAAAAGTGAAAAAATCAGTTCGGCCTCCAACATAAGTCAAAAATGCAATTTGCACAGATTGGTTCTAATTCGAAGTTTTGATACTCCAACTAGTAGAATTTATATAAAATAGTATCAAAAAATTAGAAGATAATCAAACTATCCCTGAAGGTACATATCAGGATTTGCAATGAATTATTGATAAGGAATGCACTTTATGTTATAGGACCCATTTAGTAACATCATGAGGGTAATGGGTATAATTTATGTAAGTTAGAAAGAGTGGTTTGTACCTTGTATGAACATCTTAAGGGGTTAGGTAACGGCTTAGTCCACAAAGAACTTAATGGGTAGAGGTAAGAAAACGTGAATCTATGACTAATATGTGACTTAAGTAATCTGAACATAAATTCTAATAACCATAAAAAATCGACCAAAAATAATTAGAATAAGAGGTTACTATCTTTAGAAAGCTATGAATGTGTATGAACTTTCATCTTTTCAACCCGAAAATGAGCAAACCATGGGTATTGTGCAAGGCTGTCCGGCGAACCAAAAACTGTGTTGACATATCTAGTAAAAATCATAACTAACTGTAGAAAAATCATTTTCAAGTGAAATCAGTGGAATTAGTTCGGGGTTGGGATCTAGTTTGTTTCCCTAAAAAATCATAATCTAGTTCTTAACCCATTAAGAGTTAGGAGTTTATTTCCATGGACTTGTCCAACAATTTGCTTGATTACATCACCTAACTTGTAAATTGCATAAAAAGTTCTAGCAAAATCCAATTGTCATGAGGTTAAGCCCTAAAGTTGCAAACTTTGCAACATGGTCTAGAAATCTAGCCAAAATTATGTGTCAAAATAAAATGTATATAATAAATTAATCAATGATCGCATGAGCATATGTTTTACATTGCTTGAAAGCTAAAAAATGTAGTTTAATAATATTTAATAGCTTCACTGAAAGGATGGGTGTAAGGAGGGATAATTAGCCCAAGAATGCGCTCCTGTACGAAAAGGATAACTAAAAAAACACGCTATAAGTATGTATAAAGTAGAAATATAAATATCGACCCAAGTAGTGAGTTTTGTGCAATTTGTAGGTTGCCTATAGAAGATTCATACCTAGCTCACCCATTTTCCTGTAGTAGTTTACTTGCAACTTCACACTAGGTGAGGTTCACTTTCTATACATGTCTTTATGTTTCTACGTATGTATGTGCTGGTATGTTATGTAGGCTATGATTACCTGATCCTTCATGAGATATATTTACGATACCTTTTTGTGGGGTAAGACCAATGAGAACTCTTTGTGAGGCAAGGCAAAGTTTTTAGAATACCTCTTTGTGGGATAAGGCCAACGAGACCTCTTTGTGAGGCAGCGCAAATTTTTATGATTCCTCTTTGTGGGGTAAGGCTGAAAAGACCTCTTGTGAGGCATCGCAATTAAAATTCCTCTTCTTGAGGATTAATGTTACTCAGCCTATTCATGAGGAATACTACTTGTTATATGCTACCTGTCAGATGAATGTATGTTTAAACTATGTGCTCACTAGACTTCTAGCTTACTCATTGTTATTTAAAAATTTTCAGGTTTTACAGGATATGCTTTTAGGGACACGACCTAACTGTTTGAGTTCCTGCAAGAAATTTAATACTAAAGACTTCTACTTTTTATTATTTTATAGAGTTTATGTATTATAATAACACCAAGTACTCTGATACATGTTTTATTTAAGTTTTATCAAATGTCTATTTCAACAGTATATATATATATATATATATATATATATATATATATATATATATATATATATATATATATATATATATATATGTATATATATATATATATAGTGTGTGTATATGTATGTATGTGTGTGTGTATGCATGTGTGTGTATGCATGAGAGAGGGTTAGTATCATGTATAACCATTAAATATTGTGTGAGTGTATGACTTAATATCAACCATTGATCTATCAAGGGTAGGATCAAAATTTTACTTATAAATAAATTAATAGGATCTAAATCAATCTCTTTATTTTAGGTAACTGACATTTACCATTTTGACCACCATCATCTTCAACCACTCTCCATGTCTTCTTTTTCTCATGTCAAACTAAAATTCACGCCACCACAAACACCCACCTCAATTCTCTTCATTGTCATCTTCATCTCTATCGGCTTTCACGTTCACTGTCGACAACCCTTGCCGATTGCAACCCTCACTACATACATCACCTTAACCACCTACAACCCTCACTATTGCCATGTTACTGCCCAACATTGAACACCATTTTACCACCTGCACCCCTCACCGCTTGTAACCCTCACAAGCCAACCATTGAACAATCTTTGATACCGGTAAAGGGTGACGGAATGAAATTTTGATTTTTCTCCAATGATTTAGACATTGATCTTTAAAGGCTGACACAAAACAAGAAGCTCTAGATTTTGATTTCATGGCAAGCATTCTCAAATAATGTCATCCTTACAGAATGTCATTCTCAATTATTCTCAGCATTCTTACTCATTCTCACGTATTCTAGAAGAATGGTTAAAAAAGAGGCCGAAGAATTCGATTTCATGGCAAGCATTATCGGATAATGTCATTCTCATTTATCCTTACATGTTATCACTCAGTATCATGTATTTTGCAATAATGATTAAGAATCTAGGTTTGTTTGGTTAAATTCTTTTTGCTATGTGTAAGTTCTTGGTTCACTTCCACCAACAAAATATTAAATATTGGATTTTAAGGTATTTGGTGTTGGGTTCATTCCTTATCAATGGTTCATGATCTGATGAAATCCATTTTATCATTATATTAGGGGTTATTTACAGAAAAGTTCCGATATTTTAGAGAAATTAACGAAAAAGTCCCAAAATATTTTTTTTAAACAGAAAAGCCCAGGACACCGGTAAAATTATTCAATTTAGCCCTTTTTTTACCGGCTACCGGCAGAAAAGGGCTAAACTGAATAATTTTACCAGTTTTCTAGGCTTTTCTGTCAATAAATTATTTTTGGACTTTTTCGTTAATTTTTCCAAAATTTTAGTTTTGGTCCTTCACAATTTTGGTTCTTAACACTTTTAGTCCCTAACAGTTAATCATTTACAATTTTGGTCCTTAACAACTTTGGTCCTTCACAGTTATGGTCCATCACGGTTTGGTCCTTCACAGTTTTGGTCCTTCACAATTTAATCATTAACAGTTTTGGTCCTTCATAGTTTTGGTCCCTAAACCTTAATTTTGTCCCAACTATAGGAAGGGCTAAAAAATTCAGAAAGTCATGGAGATGTTATACGTGGGACAAACGATGTTTTTACGCAGACCCTAGGTACTCAGGAAAACCATGGTCATGTACGCGGGATGAGAAAATATGTAACCCCGCACCAATACTTTTTTCTCATTGTCCATGTAGTGCTTAATGGTCTTGGCCCAAAAAAAAAAAAAAATGGTGCGGGGTTACATATTTTCACATCCCACGTACATGCCCACGATTTTCTTGAGTACATAAGGCTTGCATAAGAACATCGTTTGTGTCACATAACCTCTACATGACTTTCTGAAAATTTTATCCCTTCCTGTAGTTTGGACAAAATTAAGGATTAAGGACCAAAACTATGAAAGACCAAAATTGTTAAGGACTAAAATTGTAAAGGACCAAAACCGTGAAGGACCAAATTGTTAAGGACCAAAACCGTAAAGGACCAAAGTTGTTAAGGACCAAAATTGTGAAGGATTAACTATTAGGGACTAAAATTGCTAAGGACCAGAATTATGAAGGACCAAAACTATTAAGGACCAAAACTGATACTTTGGAGAAATTAACAAAAAGTCCCAAAATAATTTTTTGACAGAAAAGCCCAGAAAACTGGTAAATTTATTCAGTTTAGCCCTTTTACCGGTAGCCGGTAAAAAAAGGGTTAAATTGAATAATTTTTCTACTTTCTCAGGCTTTTCTATTCAAAAAAATATTTTAGGACTTTTTCGTTAATTTCTCCAAAATATCAGGACTAGTCTGTAAATAACCTTTATATTAGTAATATATTTTTGCTTGGGTTGCTTGTTTTCATCTTAAATTTTCTTAATTACTTAGCATGTTTGCACAATCATATTTGGCATTGTTTCTTCTCATTTTGAAACCTTAGCCACCCATGGTGGTGCTCCATTAAGGGAGAAGTCATGCGCCTATTGCTTCGACAAGAAAGTTACAGAGAAGGTGTGTGTATTTGGCAGAAAAATGATATTGTGTGTGAGATGGATCCTTTATCTATCAGGTTTGTAAGATATATTTTTATCAAAAACACTTCTTTGTTGTCAATAAAAAGAAGTTGGTGCAGACATTCAAATTTTTATATTATACTTTATCATTTGATATTTTAAATTTTGATATGTTTTGATGATGAAAACTACAAACCCGACTTGTATTAATATTTAATAAATAACAATTTTATTGTATTCTGTGAGGACATATGTGACAAGTTATTAATCTTCACGGATAACATGCGCTTGAGATTCATTTTGATTCATGCTACGTTCATCTGAGATTTATTTTATATCAAGAAGGATCGTTAAAGGTTTCATAAAGATAAATTTAGAAATCATTTTAATCCAGACACATTTGTGCTTCAAAAATCTGGTTGGGAGAAAATTGTTCATATAGATGGGTTGGGCCAAAGCTCAATCAACGTAACCCATGATGACAGATATTCAAAATTAACCTTGTTTGGGACAGTTTAAGCCCAAATATCTTCGTATGGTCTTCATAGATTTATCATTTATGACTATTGTCATTTATAATTGCGACTTAAAGTAGGTATTTCATTTTTAAGAGGTCCAATACTCCAACCATGCAATTGCAAAGTTCACTTCTTTTAATCTATATGAAATTAGATAATTTGTAACTTGTTTATATGGAGTAATGACTTGTCAATGGTATGACAACCACACGATAACATATTTGAAATGGTTTTATTAAATAGTTACAAAATTTCAGTTTTGTTGCACCTCACAAAGTAAAAAAAAAAAAAACGAAAAAAATTGGAGGTTTAATCATTTAATTTCACCTTTTAATTTATTATCGTGTTGTGTTTGTATCATTTCGGTTTTTGGATTGATACCGCACTTAGCTTCGTTCGTTCTTTTCTTCTTTTTTGTGAAAAACATGGACTTTGTGTTCTATTCTTGAATAACTACGTGTCGTGAAAAAAACAACGAAGGTAAGAAAACCGTCCATAACACAACACAATGCTTTGGCATTTTATCAAACACACACAAGACATCTTGAATGTTACCAAATAGAGAATACATCATCATCAAAGTGCTACCAACAAAACTATCAAACAAAACCCGCAGTTTAACCACATGAACTAACTATCTTAAACGCCAACTTTCAATGTATATACAAGTTTTCAGGCATAAAAGAGTGTTTTCATCAAGATACGTACCATAATTAAGCACGGCGCTCGCATAACTAAAAATCAAACCGTCTATGACACAACACAACGCCTTGTCACTTTATCAAGCACCCAGTTCAATTTGAAGCAAACAAGCTTTGATCATGGTGTTATATAAGTATTTAGAAGGTTATTAAAATGTTAAATTCGATGCAACTGCAAATGAGCTGAGTTCAATTGAAAAGGGTTTCAAATTAAACAAACGCACTTTTCCCTTTTTTATGAGATGTAAGTGTAATTCTTAAAGTGCAATTTTCTTAATGATGTTTATCATCATTTTTCCTTTAGTTTGTTCCAAGTTACAAAAGTTTCGCATTTTCAGATATGTGAGCCTGTAAAGAAGTGTACTTTATAGTTTATATTACTTTTTATTTTTTTCGTTTTTCATCATATTATCTTCTGTTTATTCGTAGTAACAACAGGGAAGGATAAACAAAGACAAAAGCAAAAACCATCATCTTTTAAAAATACAAATTTAGGTAATACATTTTATGTGTTATTGAATCTGAAATGCAGTTGAAGAAAACGATGATGATTTGTAATTTTGTGTTCTTAAATTGTACGAGAAAGAAAGAGAGAGAGAGAGAGAGAGAGAGAGAGAGAGAGAGAGTGAGTGGGTGGATGGGTGGGAGGAGGATCGGGTAAAGTTTTATTTTTCTTTTTTTAATTGATTTAATAAATAATACATTAAAAGAAAAGTTAAAAAAAATAAAAAAAATATTTTTAGTCTTTTTACCTGGCCAAGCTTCTGCAAGCTAAATAAAACCTTAAGTACCATAAAAATGAAATTTCAAAAGTTTGACTAAAACTAAAAGTAGTGACAAACCACAGGGACCAAAACTGCAATTTACTCTAAAACTTATAACATGCACAAACTTAACTATATATATTTAAAATATTTACTCTTGAACCCTAGTCACCAAATCAAGAGTTAAGAATCCAGTAGATAAAAGTTGATGGAACACCTACCTTCTCCAATTAAAATCCCAAAAAAAAAAAAAAAAAAAATCTAGGAAAACTTCCTGATGAGATATCGCAAAATAATAAAAAGAAGAATAAAAATAAGACTTGGCGTTGGGTTACAGATGGTGGTAGTGGTCGTGGGGTGGTGATCATTGTTTGTGAGTCCTTTATATATTCATAATAAAAGTAATAATTAATAATTAATATATAATAAAAGACAAAAAAAAAATTACACATATTTATTAGCATGAAGGACTATTGGTACTAGATTTAGAAACCATGAGGATTCGACGTATCAACTTTTTGAAATTGGACAAAAACTATAAATTTCATCAAACTTTATCTAGACCATTTTTGTAATTCAATCTATAAATAAAAATTGGTTATGGTCCAATGAGTTGTTTATCTCTAGGTCCATCTTCTATGTTCAATGTATGTTGTTCATCACACGAGTTAGTTATTTGTCCATGATGTGATACATTGGGAGAGATCCTGTCAATTTTGCATGTATGCATGCTTTGAAATCGTTGGCTAATTTTCTTGAGGACCTAGCATTAATTTGCAAGTCTAGTCACTCTCACATGTCACGTCTAAATTAATATTTCAAGTAATACCGACAAGTATGAGATCGTCTTTTTTTGATTTTCCGGTTTATATCAGATTTTTTTGTTTTGATAAAGAAAGAAAAATAACCATTATACCTCTTATGTACATTACATGTCATAAAATAAACAAAATTACATATATGGTCCTTGTGGTATGTTAAACATTATTGATATCGTCTCCCATAACTATTTTTTTCACTCGATTTCTTTTTATTGCACTCGAGGTCCTTAGTTGGATGTCGTTAAAGGTTTACATTAAATGGGTACGGAATAACAATTTTACCTTTAATTATACATGTTATCATTTTATTTAAGTATATTAGTTTTATTATTAAGTGTCGCCCACCTCACAACACCACTCCTCTTCTTGTGTATATATATTAGCATATCATTTACATCAACACATCCTTGGTAACTTACTATTACTACAGACAAATAGGTAATTTTACAACACCCGTTGCATTAATGTATACCAACAAGAACCTTTCCTTTCGTTTATAAGATAAAGGGTTTGTTCAATGTCTCCACCTCTTGTCCTCATGTACAAACTTCATTGATACTCATATACTACTCCTTTTTTATTCATCAACACTCATACCTACCAACACCAAGCAGTTAGTACAATCCGAGATTGTAACGCCGCATATACAGCTAGTATGTGTTTTTTATATGTCTTGATTTGTAATTTCAACTATTAAGTGTGTATGGTGCGTGAAAGGTTTTTAAATCCTTAGGAAGAGTATTTTGGTCTTTTGATACAACCTTGTTGTGTGGCGAATTTATAGACGATGAAATGTGGTAATAACCTTCCTATATGAGTTATGAAATGAGTCAAAACTTTTTGTTATCGTGAATTGGTTAAAACAGGTGTAAAACAGGAAAGTTTGGCACAAGCTAAGTGCAACAGTGCACTTAGCGACGTTATGAGTATATGGTAGCGGCGCTAAGTATAGTAGATTGTTATTTTGTGGAGTTTTGCTAAAGTATAATGCCTTTTACAATCTCGAGTAATAGCGTCTCGATGTAGGGGTAGTGTCGCGATGGCGTGGTCGTGGCGACGCCATGCTTAAGACTTAGCGACGCTAAGTCTGAAAGTAGACAATATACGTTAAATGACATAAGTCGGTCATTCGGTCCCTAAAACCACTGTAAACCTTGAAAACGAATAGGAGACTTGACTTAAGACAATATTTAGCCGAATATTCAAGGGTTATATATATATATATATATATATATATATATATATATATATATATATATATATATATATATATATATATATATATATATATATATATATATATATATATATATAGAGAGAGAGAGAGAGAGGTTGAAGATGTGTACTAATAACTAAATGGTGAATAAGTGAGTAAGTAGAGTTTGTTTATAAGGTTAAGTCGGACTTGATAGTTCCAATGTTGATTTGTACTTTTGATAATTGAACAATGGTGTGTATTAGAGAATCTGGGTCAAAATAGGGCATGGTCAGAACCCTAGCTTCGGTAGCGGCGCGACCCTCCTCAGGTCATGGCGTTACTGCTCGTGGACAACAACATACATTGTTTTGTTAAAAATAAATGTGGTGTTTGATTTAGTGATTAAGACATGTTTAAATGGTGATGTTTGGCAATACCTAGACCTACTAAGAAGGGTGTCGCACTCCCGATTAGGAATCCTTACAAGGACGTCAACCAAGGTGTGTAACCTTGCCTCCTTGTGAGACTAGCTATTATGAATGCTAATGTTATTACACTGAGCAAA
Organism: Cichorium intybus; assembly: GCA_023525715.1. Classification (NCBI taxonomy): domain Eukaryota; kingdom Viridiplantae; phylum Streptophyta; class Magnoliopsida; order Asterales; family Asteraceae; genus Cichorium; species Cichorium intybus. The sequence continues at coordinate 151,974,116 of CM042011.1, forward strand.
GAATGTTGTTATATATAAATTATAGTGTTGCATAAGGTGAATGATTTAATATGGTGTTCTAAGTATTTATAGGGTAATCATAGTGTATTTATGATTTAATATGGTATTCTAAGTATTAGAAAGTTAATACTAGAAAAAAGGTAATTTGGTCATTTTACCATAAAAGGGTAATTTGGTCATTTAACCATGGGAATGACCAAATATGTTAAAATATTGTTTGCTTGTGGCAAAAATATAAGAAATGAAAGTTTTATGTCATAAAACTTGATTGTTGTGGCCAAAGTTCAAGAAATAGAATTCCAAGGACTAAAATGCAATTTCTGGAAATATAAAGCTAGAACATTCTCCCACATGTGCAGAAAAGTTTAGAAGCTACGGGAGAGAGAGTTCTTGAGCGATCGTTGCAAGTCTTGGAGATTTCTTGAAGGTTTGAAGCTTGTAATTCGATTATTGGCTTTGGATTGAAGGTTTGGAAGTGTTGAAGGTTAGTATTTCAAGTTCTAACCTAGCTTGTTCTTGATGAACTTTTATAGAAACTGAAATTTGTAATTTCAGTCATGAATTATGTGTTTAAATGGCTTAATACTTCCAATAAGTCATTAGTTAAAAACATAACTCAAGAGTATGGAAGTAGGTTGCTATTTTGAAAGAAATTGAGATTTTGATCAAGAACCCTAGATGATGAGTTCTTGTGATAAACTTGATTCTAATGGCTTAAAATGAGTTTTAGATGCTATATTGACTGAAACAAATCAGTAGAAACAATTAAACCTTGGAAATTTTGGTTTTGGACCAAAATTGTGAAAAACGAGAATTTTTGAAAATGGATTGGAATCAACAATTCCATGGTTTAAAACTTGAAGTAAATGAAGGGTTTTGGTCCTGGAACAAACCCCTACCGATTAAGTCAAGAATTAAGGACTTAACAAGAGAAAATATGATTTTATAGCATAAAAATCGAGACTTCTGGCCTGCTGTTCAGCGATCGCGACGCGACCACATGGTGGATCGCGACGCGAAGTCGCGCCAGGTGCAAAATGAGCAGATTGCTCCTGCCTTCTGTTAAGGCTTGGTCCAATTTTGGGACTTGATGCTAGACTTGTCCGTTTGACCTCAAATTTTGAACATAGGTCTAATATGATGTGAAACTTTATGGAAAATTGTCGGAATACATATACGACCTTCCGAAGGTACTGTATCAAAATATACGTATTTCGGGAAAATGTATAATTTATAGAAAGATGGTAAGTGAAAGTTATCATCTAAAAATGGTCCCCAATTATATTATATTGGACTCTTGTGTAATAGAGTCAATCGAAATGGTTGTTAACCTATTGTCAATTTATATATAAATGAATAGGTAACGGACAAGTGTATTGATAAAGGTGCATGAATGCAAAGATTAACGGGATACAATTGCAGCAAGTATCCAGGTGAGTAATCTCACTTATATCACATATGATATGTGTTGGTTGGATTGTTACAAATTGAAACAGCTTTGGGGGACGAAAATGATAATTATAAAGATATAATGAAAAGGCAATATCGGATAAGCCGTGAGTCAATGAAATGACAAGAACGGAGCCGTGAGCCATAAATGATTACGAAATAAAATGTTATATACAACTGGTGCGGCCTATATGGCTATGATATTAGATGTTATATCCAACTGGTGCGGCCTAGATGGCTATGATATTGTTATATGGAAACTGGTGCGGCCTATATGGCTATGATATTGGATGATTAAATCCAAATGGTGCGGCCTTATGGCTATGACATTGAACTTGAATCCAATTGGTGCTGTCTTATGACCATGATATCGGGTTATTGAACCCAGCTGGTGCGGCCTTTGGGCTATGAAATAAATGATGAAACTATTGGTGCGGCCTTAGGGCTATGACTTGAATGTTTAAAATGTTTGGTGCGGCTGATATGGCCATGAAATACGGTGCGGTCAAGTGTGACTAAGAAATATGGGACAGAAATGTATGCAAATAACAACCTGTAAGACTATGAGGTAGGATATGAAATCCTAAGAGATATACGGTCAGCCAGTAAGGCTAAGAGTTTGGATCCGATATCCAAATATATATACGTTTAGCCAGAAGAGGCTATAGAATGGGACCTTGTGTTGAAAAGATGAATCCAAAGAGATTCATCATATATAGGGAATTATATTTGAATGTATTTCCTATACATGTTATTTGCAGATATGATTACTCACTGAGCTTTATAGCTCACATTATCTGTTAAATGTCCCTGTAGGTTAGCATGATTATGATAAGGGAAAAGATAGAGCCCGTGACTAAAGAAGTGGGACTTTTAGATGCTGTTAGTAGTAGCCCGGCTTCAAAGGAGATTACGGTATTTTATACTCTCCTTGATACACTTGTACCCGTTTTTAATAAAATATACCCCTTTTGTTATGGTTTTATGTATTGAAACCTTTGTTCTAAATGAAAATTTTTCAGGGGTATTTTTGTTTTAAAAGCCGGGTGTTACAATTTAAGTGAGATTGGTGGAACAATCTTAATTTGGCGATAACAAACTCGATGATCATATATTTGGTGATAATAATATAGGTGATACATATTATTGTTGTTAAATAATTATGTTGTTAATATGATGATACTGAATTCTTTATTTTATATAGAATGCAGTGAATTTCAATTGTGGTCGGTGAAAAGTCTCAGTATAATACCGATGATTTTTTACTCGGGTTGGTGAAAAGCCTCAATTGGATACTGCTGAATCTTAGTTGAGATTGGTGAAAAATCTTTTATTAACTACTAGGTGAAATACAACGGAATTTGTGAAAGTCTCATGCATTCTTGTTGTTAATAGATGAGGCTGGTGAAAATTTCTCAATCTTAGACAGTGTACCACATACAATACACGTAAAACGTATTAATTCTAAATGGTGTTTCATTAATATGACCGGTGAAACCCGGTTAAGGTTAAGAGATAAGTTAAAGTGCGGAATTGTAAATAACAAAATTTAAATCTATGTAAGCAATAAAGTAAAGCAAGTAAGGAAAAACAATACAAAGATAAATTTGAAGATATAATGATATTTTACTTAGATGGATTGTTAATGCAGAACGTAAGATGGCCTTTTATAAGCAGTTCTAGAGACTCATACCCTAATTAAAGTGCATAAATGTATGGTGGACATGTCTCCTAATACCAAATCATCTTTATCTGACATAATACAATGACATATGGTACATATACATCGTATAAAACTATATACACTGAAAAGATCTTCAACTTTGGTCTTCAAAACATCTCTCGGTATCTATAACTCTTCGGTTACATGTCCACTTTGCATTTCAACAAAACTCTTCGCATCAGATCATCCACAACCTTGCTTAGCACCATGGTTCATAAAAGCTTCGGTCAACAAACTCTTCGTATCACATCCTGAAGCAAAGTCTTATTACAAGCAACATGATCACTTTCAATGGTTTAACAATCTCCCCTAAGTGACCATGCAAAGACTTCAAATTTGGAATTCATGAGTGATGAAGCCAAGAAAATCATAAACCTTTTCAAATAAATTTTTCGACCATGAAAATCCACTTGAGTTGGTCGAGGATTTCTCTCATGGCAAAAATGGGTCCGATTTTAGATTGAAGAGTAATTCGCTCAAGAATCAAAAGTATGGAGTTGGAGTATCTGTTCTTCTGACTCAACCGAAAGAAAAATGTCTTCTGTGGATCAACTTCAAGTGAAAAATAATGTTGACTTCCGGTTTGTCAGTAACACCAAGCTCTTGATTTTCTATTACCTCAAAAGGAAGGTTGACATACATTAATGAGGGAATAGGAAACAACCTGTCAACTTCATAGTCAATTTCGGAGAAGTCAACAACCAGCCTGAGCAAATATCTTCGTATGTAATAATAAGTAGGGATAAGAGTTGGTTTTTTTAGCAGCATTCGCTGAAGTATTTTCCCAATATTGAGGATGTCAACAGGATTAGTGATTGGAAAATCACTAAAGTCCATGCATCCTAAGATATAACGTTCAGAGGGGATAGATGCAACACAATCTCCTTCTCCTTGTCAACAATGACAAGGGCATCAGTAGAGGCTTTTCGACAGTAGGCTTTTCTTCCTCATCTCTTTAAAGCTTTTGAGCAAGAAGATAACCTTCTTGTTCAAGATTCGGCTTCTGCTCGAGATTAAGTTTATCAAGTTCTTCATCGGACTCGGGCCAACTAATTTTAAGTTTGATATCCTCTTCTTCAGTTGCTTTCTTCTTCCCTTTGTCTTTTATCGGGGCATTGGGATAAGTAAGAGGAATATATGTGTGAGAAGGAGTGATGTTGAGGTTGGGATCATTATGAGCTTGCATCTTCTGATCTTCTTCCACTTCGTCTTATTCATCTAAGGAGGGAGCTATTAAAAGGCTCGGACTGCAGTTTCTTTTCTATTATGGCTCTGTCTTTGATTCCGGAGTCTTTTTTCTCTCACCCCCTTTTGTAGACGAAGGTCCAACATCGTCTACAAACTTAATCGGAGCGAACGAATCTAGTTTCTTGAACACCTTCAAAAAATATTATTGCATGGTCTTGGATAAATTATCAACACTAACATCGAGCGATGGTTTGTCAATAAATTTTCCAATATGTAGTATCGCATTTCTTAGTTTTTGAATGGTGTCAGCTAGAAACAAAATAATCTTGGAAGTTTCATGGATGAGATCAGAGGCTTTGTTTGTCATCATCATACTATGTTTTTGATAATATAAAAGTCGTTGCTGGTACAAAAACAAACATATCATGATAATGGGCTAACTCTTCTCCAAGACGGGAACCGAGGACTTGCATGACAGACTCATATCGGTGTTTTATCTCTTATTTATACTTGAGTATTGCCTTTTACACGCCTCAAAATCCTTGGATAGGTCCTTTTCGACTTTCTCTATCTCTATAGCTCTTTGATGATCGACTGAATCAACTTTTTATAATACTACATCAAGTGCCGATTTGAGTTCATCAGTAGTAATAAACTTGTCTGGTGTAGGCTTTAGTTTATAGAGCTTAGAAAGTATCCAAACTACCTTCTATTTTAATTGTTGTAGACGTGCAGAAGAAAAGTTTGGATTAATAATTGGAGTTGTGTTTGGTTGGACCGTGGAAGCCGAAGATGAATGGGTTTTCTTGGAGCGAGATTGATTTGGCTGAACCCGAGGAACAAAATGTTTATGGACCAGATGTGTTGGGGCGATTGAAACACTGGGAGAAGGATCATTCCCAAATAGATTATGGTCTTGAGAGGTTGAGATACAATTGATTGCATTCTCGTCTGATCCTTTTTTATTTAAACTCTCCGATTTCTTTTGACAAGCTTCAAGAGTGGCTTTTTCCAAAGCTTCTTTCTCTTCATGTATGCATGCTTCTTTAACAGCTTTGGCATTGGCTGCAGCCTTTTCCTCGACTTTAGCCTTACCTTTAATCTCTTAATCTTTTAATCTTTGTGCCTTGGTTTGTGCTTTTAACTTTTCCTCAGCCATTTTGGCTACCTTCTCAGCAGCAACAACATCAGCCAATCGCTCTTTCTCTTCTTTGGTAGCAACATCAGCCTTGTCTGCTTCGAGCTTTTTCTCCAACTCTTGTTGTCTGCGCTTAACTTATGATGGAGACAACTTTTCATGTCTCACATCCATTTGAAGTTTGAACCGCTTCTTCTCGAACTCAGTAGGAGGTTTCCTAGATGGTTCCTCCTTACCGTCAGATTTTTTGGTTTTCTTTGATCATCGGATTAGGCCAATAATTTGATCATCGTCAGGCTTTGAATATGATGGCTCGGGTTCCTGTATACAACCATGGAAGTTAAAACACTAAAAAAACACTCGTATTTTGCACCAACCAGTAGCTCTGAAGAACTCTGTTCAAGATATAAGAATCGAGGTTCAAATATAACCACATGTTAATGTATATTGTTTTGATGTTGAGCCTATTATGATTTCCTTCGGTCAAAACCACAGTTCTGTCAGACGAATAGTCGTGGAGAGTAGAAGAAGAATGGCGTAAATCACAATTTTCGAAGTGGTAATCGACTCGTATTCTAATCAGCAACGAAAAGATTTTTTATCTAACTTCTCTTCATTGACTACTCGCATTCTACAAATTTTAGGCGCCAAGATTTCTACAATCCATTTTTTATTTGCCCCCCTTGTCTCTCCGGCAGATCAGGTCTGCTTTATTATATGTATTATAACTTGGGATTTGACATATATATACACTATAGTAAATGAACTTAGATTTATGCCCCCCCATAAAGTGCTGCACTGGCCAATTGCCCAATCCAAATTCGGTACTTGGGCCGGGCCTAGACGTATTGTTTAACCTAATGTTCTGATACCATTATATATTATAGAAGATGTGTTTAGAATATAATCGACGGTCCTTTCTCATTGATCATAACACTATTTATATATTACTATGTTAAAACCTAATATAAATCTAACACTTAATATGAAAATTGTAACAAACATCAATACGAAAAGTAGTGGTGAACATATTCACGAAAAACCGAACCAAAATCGAATTAACCAATATAACCGAACCATTACTAAAAGAGGCGGTGCGGTTTTTAATTTTTATTAACCGAATACATATGGTTCGATTATGGTTTTCATAAAAAACCGAACCACTACAAACCGAACCCAACCAATAGGTTAATAAAAAATATTTATTAATATACATATAATATATGGTATGTAATTATATTAGGAATTGAAAATTTAAAGGGTAATTATATGGAACTAGAGATACGTATATACAATCATATGATCACCCGTAACTATATTTGACTTATTTTTCTAATTCTCTAATCAAAACTCCTTTTCGATTCTCGATTAACTATCGCCATTAGCAATGTATATGTGCAAGATTTTGACCTATAAATTTGACTGACTTGAATGGTCAGTATCCAGAAAAATAGGATGGTATAGGAAGTTGTTGACCAATATTAACCATTAACCGACTTATTTTTAATTTTTATTAACCGAATACATATGGTTCGATATTATGGTTTTCATAAAAAACCGAACCACTACAAACCGAACCCAACCAATAGGTTAATAAAAAATATTTATTAATATACATATAATATATGGTATGTAATTATATTAGGAGTTGAAAATCTAAAGGGTAATTATATGGAACTAGAGATATGCATATACAATCATATGATCACCTGTAACTATACTTGACTTATTTTTCTAATTCTCTAATCAAAACTCCTTTTCGATTCTCGATTAACTATCGCCATTAGCAATGTATATGTGCAAGATTTTGACCTATAAATTTGACTGACTTGAATGGTCAATATCCAGAAAAATAGGATGGTATAGGAAGTTGTTGACCAATATTAACCATTAACCGACTAAAACTATCAACCATAACCAATGCTAACCATACCCAATGGCTACCGAAATGTATTAACTGATTTGTGAAAACTATCAACCATAACCAATGCTAACCATACCCAATGGCTACCGAAATGTATTAACCGATTTGTGATGGTTATGGTTCGGTTTTAGCCTATAACCGAACCAAACCGCCCTACAACCCTAACGAAAACTGTGATTACTATCAAATATTATCTAATAGTGCCTCCAAACCATCCCATAAGAAACTTCAACTTTTAACCAAAATTAATTAGCAATGATACACCCTTCTTAACAATAGGAATATACATGCCTTACATAGTTATATTACCTATTAAGATAATATAATTTCATCAATACAGTTTATCTATCTTTACGACGTGCTACACTTATATCCATACAAATATATCAACCGCTATCACTTGTACTTCAATTACAAGTGTTGTATAAATTTAGATGTTAGTATGGATGGGAAGGGCTAGAGGGGTAGCCAATAGGTCATCACTATCGGTAAAAGAACTATATGTTAGAAAAACACCATGTATCCATTTGTAAACGATAAACTCTTATTTTACCTTATATTTTGACACGATTATAAGGAAAAATTAATGGACAAATTTTAGCAATCATAAAACTACTTAAAAGAGTTTTATAATAAAACAATCTTAAAATAGTTTGTATTTCTATCTATTTCGGCTCTTATCCATCACATGAACATATCATTTGACACACTATATTTCCAATGAAAAATAATATATTTATTTATGTATAATTCATAGAAAATATCTCATAAATTAATCAAACATTTTATATATCCTTAATTATATAAATAAATCAATGTATCAACTAAGATCATTTCACTTATATCTTATATAAAAGTCATTGATGAATACATGTTTGAATTATAAGCATATGTCCAAAAAAAATTTCGTTTCTTTTATTTTTAAGATAAATTTGAAAAAAAAAAAATCACTATATTTATTTTAGGATAAAAGTTCTATCCTAGAGAAAAGTATTTAATGAATACATGATTAAATTATAAACATATGCCAAACAATATTTGTTTATTTCAAGACAAATTTAAAAAAAGAAATCACTACATTTATTTTAGATGTAAATTTATTAACATGGATGAACTTAATTGTACACCTAAACTCTTTTTTATGAATTAGAGTATAATAAGACCATAAATTTTTACAGATTATTCTCCCTCTTCTTTGCTTTGCTTTTCACGCGAAACGCACAGAGACACAAATACCCTCCTTTCGTCTCTCTCATCTTTGTTTTTCTTACTTGGCCTCGATAACTGGCCCTGTCGTCTCCTCTTTTCTCGAGACAAAAACTTTTTCTTTACCACATATACTCATATCTACATATCTACATCTATATGTCTTACCCCATCTTCCCTTTCGCCCTGTCTCTTTCAAGAAAAAAATAGTGTGGGTGTAAGAATATCCGGACTACATTTTTGACTCTTACAACTGTTTGCCCCTCTGGTTTCTTGAAATTAGGGTTCTTGAAAGTTTTTCGTCCATGAATCTTTCGTATTTCTCGGCGCCATTGTCTTTGCATGTCGATTTATGATCTGGGTCGATCGATCCTCACCCCATTTCGAAATTTCGACCGGGTTTCTGATCTGGGGTTCGCTTCTTTTGTGCTTTACCGTTTTTCAAGAACACACCCTTTCGAAAATAATGGAAAAGCTTGATGCTTTGAAGCTTGATGGGTTTAGGGTATTTGAATTGGAGGTGTATAGGAAGTGTTTTAGCTCATGATGGGTTGCGATTCTTCTTTAATTATTTAAAGGGTTTTGTGGTCGAAACTTCAAATCTAGGGTTTTTGTAGAAAAATGGGGGTGGGTCCTGATTCTATTAAAACTAGGGTTTTGAATGTGGAGAAATTGAAGGAAAGTAAGAAGAAAGACGACGAAGTTCAAGAAACAGGGTGTTGGATTAAGTTCAGATTCTTTGGAAGGTGTATTTCTTCAAGGTCTAAAGTCGAAAGCTCCACTAGTGGTAGCAGCACTCAATATGGTAATTTTCAAGACTCAAATTTAATAAATTCAATTAATTGTTAAATATTTGCATAATTGAATCGTTGTTAGCGTCCATTAAAATCGAATTTTAAGTTTTGAATCTGTTTTCAATATGTGGGAATGGAAGTATATGTCGCTATTCGGTATATTTAGGGGTTCAAGATTCAAATGAATATTTTGGTGCAAGTCGCAACAAAATCGAGTGTCAAATGGTATATATTATATTTACTTATATTGTCATTAAATAATATGAGAAACACAATAAAAAATGATTATTAGATTATTACAACTTGAGCAGCATAAAAATATCTAAACGCCATCATGTATGCCATGATTTATCGTTAGCTTACTATCTTATTTTGATTATTCAATTTCACATAATTCAAAACGGTGTAGTGCCTAAAAATAGTGATGCATATTTCATGGGGAACAAAATTAAAAGGGAAAGTGTCTTTCTTTATTGTGGTATGACCAAAAAGGAATTGCTTCCCGCTTTAGAATTTCGTGTGATTTTGATACATATTTCGGTTTCTTTTTTAAGTAGAAACACATGTTTTAGTTGTTTCTTTGAGCATTGTTTGAAAAGTATTACTAACAAACATGTCGTGTTGCCTACGGCAGTAAAAATTTACTTAAAAAATAAAGAATTACGTGACTTTTAGTATTTTTAAATGGGTTGATCGCAAGAAATAGCAACGTATTTTACTCTTTATACCAATATAGGCAATATACTTTATTTTTTACACATATTTTGCATACATTAAACTCTTGAATAATGCAAAGATTCTCCGTTTTTTTTTTCTTCATTTTTTCATATGTTTAATTGTGGTGACCGATTAAATTCCTTGATTTTTTTTTTTTTATTTTTATTTCAAGCAGCTGAAAGTAAATCAACAAATGACACGAGTATAGATCAACCGGTTGCTGCATTTGCTTCATCTTCAACAACGAGCAATGAAGAAAGCAATACATCGACTTTGAATATAACCGAAGAACTCAAAATTGCTTCTCAACTTCGCAAGTTTAATTTCAGTGAACTTAAATCTGCAACAAGAAATTTTAGGCCCGAGAGTTTACTTGGTGAAGGTGGATTTGGGTGTGTTTTTAAAGGATGGATCAATGAGAATGGAACCGCCCCGGTCAAACCGGGCACGGGTCTAACTGTAGCGGTCAAGACCCTGAACCATGATGGTCTACAAGGTCACAAAGAATGGCTCGTATGTAACCTCACCTTTAAATTTTGGAAAATAGAGGAAAATGGGTGGATTGGGTAACATTTCAAAACGGGTCGGGTCAAATGGGTTTTTTTGTTTAGATGCGGATCGCAAAATTGGTGACCCGTTTAACAAATTGACCACATTTTTACCCTTTTAAGAAAGTAACAATTGCTAAATTCCAAAAAATTGCAGACATTATTTTTTACTGAGAAAATGCTACAAAAAATTGTTTTTTTTTGCGCGAAATCACATTATTATTTCGCAAAATTTGCGCAATTATAGGAATTTTTCCAAATTGTTTTTACATTTATAAGTTTTTATTGTGGTGGGTACCCTTCATAAGGCAATTTCGCAATTCATGAGTTTACGTTTTGCATAATTGATGGTCATTTTGTGTTGTGGGTCAAAAAGGTGGTTAACTTGTTAAATGTCACATGGTCTTTCTTTTTATTATCCATAAAAAAATAAACCAAATTGATGCATGTTGTTTTATGATTTTTTATTTTATTTTATAATTTTTTGATTTGTGGCAGGCGGAAGTTAACTTTCTTGGGGACCTCCTACATCCTAATTTAGTTAAATTAATCGGTTATTGCATTGAGGATGACCAAAGGTTGCTTGTTTATGAATTTATGCCACGTGGAAGCTTAGAAAATCATCTCTTCAGAAGTATGTTGTTATACATGTTTTTGGTTTTCTGTTCTTTCTATTTATAGAAAGTCTAAATTTTATTGAATTTGATAGGGTCTCTCCCACTTCCGTGGGCTATGAGGATGAAAATCGCACTCGGTGCTGCAAAGGGTCTTGCTTTTCTTCACGAGGAAGCGGAAAGACCCGTTATTTATCGAGATTTTAAAACGTCAAATATTTTACTCGACGCGGTTTGTGGCTTTTTGAATTCTTGACTTCATTTTTTAGGGCTAGTTTGTGATGATTGTAACTTGTTTTCAGGACTACAACGCGAAACTTTCCGATTTTGGACTCGCGAAAGACGGTCCGGAAGGTGATAAGACCCACGTGTCTACTCGCGTGATGGGTACATATGGCTATGCTGCCCCCGAGTATGTGATGACGGGTGCGTTTTTTTCCCCAAAGGGTTATAACCTAGAAATAGCAACGTACATCTGTTGACTTGTCTAGTATAGCATCATACTTGCATATATTCCTATTACACCATCTTTTAAAAAAAAATCTACTCAATAATAGCATTTGTCATCCAAATACAAAACAATTTTCACTCTATACTACCGTAAGATTTTTCAAAGCATAATGTGTTAATAAGAAGAAAATCATTAGTACAATGCTATAACTAGATAGATATTTTAAAGTTCATTACCTTAATAAGAAAAAAATGAAAAACACAAAGTGGTAATGGAAAGAAACAAAAGTTCCCATAAAAAACTTTAAGTCAAGGGTAGAAATTAGAATTCATTTCAGTTGTTTCCTGTTTCTAACCCTAATATTCTAAATGCAATACGATCAATTTCAGGACATTTGACATCAAAGAGCGATGTGTACAGTTTCGGGGTGGTTTTACTCGAGATGATAACAGGTCGGAGGTCCATGGACAAGAACCGGCCCAATGGAGAACACAACCTCGTGGAATGGGCTCGACCTTATCTTGGAGAGAGAAGACGATTCTACCGGTTGATAGATCCGCGCCTGGAAGGAAGATTCTCGATAAGAGGCGCACAGAAGGCGGCGCAATTGGCGACCTTGTGCCTGAGTCGTGACCCAAAAGCCAGGCCGCTAATGAGCGAGGTTCACGAAGCCCTAAAACCGCTCCCTAATTTAAAGGACATGGCGTGTTCATCGCCTTATTTTCAGGCGATGCAATCAGAGCGAACGGGAAGTAATCAGAGTAGTAGAAATGGGGGGAAAGGGCAGTCGATGAGGAGTTTATCGATTTCAAACTCGCCGTATCATCAGAATCAACCTTATCGGTCTCCAAAACCTGCCCGATAGTTGTCGTGATCTGGTGAATCTGTGAAATTTCTGGTTTTGAGATGATGACGTGGGAATCGAATGGTTGATGGATTGATTGCTGGTATTTTGTTTATGTTTATGTTGATGAAACCCCTGATTTGTTTGCATTTTTCAATGTTCAAGGCGCTTTATCGTTTCCAAAGATATCGAAAAGTCATATCTGAGCGTAAAATTTTTGTTATATGTTATCAGTGAGCAGTTTATTCAACAAGAGGTTGAACTCTGCATAAAAGAAAACTCAAATTAGAAGAGGGTCGGTGTTTTAAAATCCGGGTTTTTAGTTGACCCGGTATGGTGACTGAATCATGGTCCAATCGGTTCAACTATTGGGTTTATCCGGTTTTTATAAATTTCATACGATTTATATGAATACAATTATATATTTATAAAACATAAACAATGTAGTTTTATATATTTTTTGTATTAAAAATGATATTTTGTCAAGTTTGAATAAGAAAAATTTACTACATTTGATTAATCAATGGTGGTTTAATTTTTAAAATTCGAGCTTTGAATTTTTTAACCGAGCTTTTAGAGTCTAAATTGTAGTTTTTGTCTCAACCATCGGGTCATCTTTTCAATCGGTTTATGAAAAAACTGGCTGGTTCAATCTTAGTTGGAAATTAATAAAAATCCGATTATAATTGACCCGATTTTTTTACTGGATTATGGTCTAACCGATTTTGACCGGATTAATCCGGATTTTAAAACATTAAAAAAGGGATACACTTGGACCATACCCATGGACCATGGGTGACAATCTTTGATATGTTGGTCGTTATAATAGGATAAAAAAAAGAAAAAAGATCGTGATTATTATAGGTACATATCTTCAATCATGATTGTTCCATCCACCGATAGAAATCATTGGTCATGCTTGGCTGGCAATATAATGATATTTTTCAAGATTTTTAATCAAACCTATAAACTACAAACTACAAACTACACAATATCTTTGAATCAAATAAATAAAGTAAAATAACATTTTTTCTTCGTTAGTTATAAGTTGGTTTTGATTTAATCATCAATAAAATGTATAACAAGTCCATCAGCGGATTTAGAATTTTCTTTTAGTATGCATCTATATAGTAAATTTCTATCAATAATTTAGAAAAAAGACCAATTAATGTCAAGATAAAAATTTACAAATGGCTGTCGTGGCCCGTGAGTCTTTATATTTTGGTAGCGATTAATAATATCTTCATCACTAACTAAATATATCTTTTTCTATATAAGTTATTAAACAATCATTTAATAATTGATCACCCATAATATTACGTAACTTATTCTTTACAAAAGTCATTGCTGAAAATGCTTTTTCTACACTAATGTCACAACCGGAAGGATAACACCAACTTTATAAATAAATAGACATGATCAAACACTTTGTGTTTGATTTGATCTCACCATCTCCTGAGAAAGCTCTTTAAGATTCTTCAATCTTTTAAATGTCGTATTTTTTCATATCGTAGATGTAGTTATCAAGTTGATCACTAAAAAAATTAACACCATCAATAGGGCTCATGCTAGCCATATACATAAGCAAATCCATAGTAACCTCGTCAAAAGCGGTTCTTTAACTCTTGAAGTTGCAAACAATTACTGCAATAAAGACCTAAACACGAAAATGGTGAATGTTTGTAGCTTGTAGTTTACCATGTTTTTTTCTTCCTCTCGGAACATATACATCTTACATATTAGGATACAAAATCAGAAGACTCGAGTGCAAAACCAACAACATTCGCTTTTAACCGCTCATCTGAACTTGAAGAGAAATCTCCAATCTTTTCAAGAACATCACGTATCACATGATATGTAAGACCCTGTCCCCGAATTAATCGAGTTTAATTTTTAAAGGAATTAAGTTTTGAAGTTTAGCCATGGAAAGCAGTTAGCGACGTTATGGGCATGGGTCAGCGTCACTATGTGGTCTTCATTATCGACGATATGTTGGTCGTGATCATGGGATGACACGATCTACAGATAACGATGCTATCATAAGGATAGCGACGCTATCTGCTCTGTTTGGGCCAAAAACATAGATTTCGGGCTTTGGGTTATATTTAAGGGCACAAACCCCTCGATAGCCACCATTATTGCCCCTTGAGCCTCCAAAGATGTCCTAAGCCTCTCTCTAGCCTCCTTGGAGTGATTCTTGATGTTTTTGATATTTTTGGAAGAATTTTTGAAGCTATGATGGTGTTAGAAGGTTTATGGTGGTGGTAGATGGTATTTTCCAAGTGAGAATCAGCAAGGACTTTGCTTTCTAGGTCTTTGTAAGTTCAAGCTTTCACCTTTTTATGATTTAAGGTTTCTTCTTGTGGTTTAAGTTGGAATTTATGGTTTAAAATGGAGTAATGGTCCTTTTATGGTGTTCTCCTTGGTTGTGATGGATAAAGTCAGAACTTTATACCCCTTGAGCCTTTTTTAGAAGTTCTAGACTGAGTATGGGAGTGAGCCAAGCTCCCTTGGGTGTTTAAGTTGAGATTATGCTCATTTAGACATAGATCTTGACCATTTGCATGCATAATCATGTTTGGGTGGGAAAGTTTGCATTTTTATGGATCCAGTGGCTGTTTGGAAGGTTCCTGTAAGGTTTAGGACCTTGGCTTATCGGATTAAGAGTTTTAGGAACATTTGGGTTGAACAGCATTGCTAGCCACTATCCCTGCGAGTTTGGGTTTCACGAGTGGACTTAGCGACGCTATCCTTAGGTGATAGTGGTGCTAAGTGAGGGCTGACTTTGACTTTGACCTTGACCGTTGACTTTTTGATCAGTTTGACTTTTGGTCAAACTTGAGAGATTCGGGGGTACCGGTCTTGGAGGTTTATTCTGTTTGCGTTTATGATTTATTAAGTGAAGTTATCCTTATTAGGAAGCTCATGTTGTCGGGATTTGAGGACGCGCGTGTGGAGTGCTGTTCAACTTAGCGGATCAGGTGAGTTTTCTCACTATACTATGAGTGATGTTACATGCGTAGTAAGTCTTATATTCATATAGCTATTGACGTTTAGGTTGAATGTGCCTTATGTCAGTTATCTTAATGATTGTTGTTAGGGACCCGCTGGGTCCAACTATGTGCTTAGGCTTTTGTGTTGTTATGTGTTACTTGTTGGATTTGTTATAGCGACTGAAGATCGAAGGCGGATCGAGGTGAGCTCGAGAGTCGGGCGGATCAGGGCAAGCTCGAGAGTCCAAAGAATGAGTTGATTCAGTGACGGACGAAATGGGGCAAGCTCGTGAGTTCTTAACCGAGGCGGATCGGGGTGAGCCCGAGAGCCAGGTTGTTCGGGGCAAGCTCGGAGACCTTTTTGTGATTGTTCTTTATGTGATGGATCGTGTGTTATTTTGGGAACTCACTAAGCTTTGTGCTTACTCATTCACCCTAACTGTTTTTCAGGTAATATGTAGCTTAAGCTTGGAGCACGGTGCGACTGTACCACATCTATGATTTTGGGTATTCAAGTCTTCTGCTAGATAATGTTTGTAACTATTTTGTTAAACCCGGTTTTATATGTTTTTAAATATTGGATTTGAATTGGATGGTTACTATTTTCCAACCCGTTTTATGTATTTGAACCATTTTTAAAACAAAAATTTTATTGCGGAATTTGGGACGTTACATGATATAAGGAAATAACATTCACAATCAGTTTATAGTGGGATCCCCAACAAGTATCACCTGACCTTCCTAAACTAAGTTCTTGATTCAATCCTTTGCGACTTTCAAGTTTACCATCAACAAATGCTTATCAAATACTTGTGCAACCTTTTGAGCCTAAGCTTCTCGCAACATATATTTTCTCTTACAAGAGACTCCAATGATGTTAAGTAATTTTGTAAGTGTCTCAAAAGCCAAGCACAATCTATGTTTTTTTTAAACGACAATAGTTAGTTGAAGCATGAGCAAAACAGAGAACATAGTATGCAGATGTAGTTTCTTTTAATATTAAAGTTTTAACGCCATTAATGTCGCTCTTCATATTGCTAGCTCCATCATAACCCTGACCTCGATTTTTAAAACATCAGAAATGGAGATCAACCTGCCAGCATGTATAAGTGCCCTAAAGAATCTTGATTTGGTAATTTGAGGAATTACTATATAAGCAATGGAAGGAAATTGATTGTTGTATATGTTAATCATGTCAACATTTGAGTGTGTTAGGAACTTGCTTAAGTGGATATTAATATTAAAACAAGTATATGAGAATCTTAGTTTTGGAAATTTGATGAACTTTTTACATGTGTTGATACAATTGCCAAGGCTCTGCCACATAGATGTTTGTTATTATGCATTATTTGAGGACATATCAGGTGAAGGCGATATATAATAAATTTGAAGAAAACATGACGTGCATCAGTTTGAATACATATTGGTTAGAAAACTGGAAATTTTAAAGAGAAAGCTTTGTAGAATAGCAACACACTTTACTATCATTAAGCGAGATCCACTTCAGATCTACCTATTTCTAGAGAAGCATGCATTGCAAAAATTTAAGGAGAGGATATCATCAAAGGAATTTCAGGTTTGTTGGGCTTTATTGTATCTTGATAAAATTAATTATTATATTGTAGTTTCTTAATTGTGTTTGTTACTTCGATTTGTAGGTAATCAGTGAGAAAGCGAAGAAGAGTTCAAAGCTTTATACTAATCTAGTCAGACTAGGCCCACAGGGATATCGAGGCAACAAACCTAAATGGGAACAAGATATCGCAAAGGGTGAGGTAGCACCACTGTTTTATGAGTTAAAAAGCGAGTATTCAAGAGATTATGCCATGGTTTGAAGATCCAAAAACGAGTCCGAGTCAACAATATTATCACCTAACATGGAGCCTATAGTGAAGAAGCTTGTAATTTTGATGTAAGTTCTAATAGTTATGTTACGAAAAAAGTAGTATAAAAAATCGGATTGCTTTCTCTATATGACCCGATTATTTGAATGGAATTGGTGTAAATTTAATCTTTATATGACATGGTTATTTGAATGGAACTGTGTCAATTTAATCTTTATATGAACCGGTTTTGGGGACTTGGGTTGTTCTCTAATATCCTTATACGACTCGGTTCTGGGGATTGGGACGGGGTTCTAATCTCCTTAAATGACCCGATTTTGTGTAGTAGAATCGTGACCTAATCTCCTTATATGTCCCTGTTTCTTTTAAGAGTAATAGGACCCGGTTCGACAACCGGGTTATTTTTCATTTTCTGCATAAGACTCGCTGGTCATAAACCTTGGTTGTAAATTGGGTTATTTAATTGATTTAAACGGGTCTCTTAAAGCGTTTTGTAGTAGTTATCTTTTCGAAAGACAAATAATCGTCGAAAAAAACTATTAATGAAAAACCAACTATTGTCTAACGCATGTCAACCGCTGCATTGCGTAGGTACCCTACTAGGCAAAATATTTGTATTTCTAACCCTAAACAACAATGTATTTGTGTTTTAACACAAAACGAAAGCGTACTTTTACTTTTAACCAAACACAACATATTACATTATATATATATATATATATATATATATATATATATATATATATATATATATATATATATATATATATATATATATATATATATATATATATATATATACATACTAGGTTACAAACCCGTGTGTTACACGGTTGATATTTAAAAACTGTACATAATAAGAAAAACGTTTTATTTAATCATACAATTTGGTATACCAAAATATGAAAATAACAATGATACATGATAGTAAGATATAACTGTTATAAAAATTCAATAATGTAACAGAATTATGTGTATACAAAAAGGAAAAAATAAATCACAACTAAAAAGTGTGGAATACTTTTATATTCTAAGTAAAAGAGAATTAATATCATAAGTAAAAACACATAGTACTTTAACATAAATTTTGAAAATTTTCTTTGTATACAACATTGAATTTTATTGGACATACTACCCTTCATATCTAAAATTAATAGCATTAATAATCATTATCTACTCTTAACTCTAGATAAAACAATCTATAATTGGTCTTAACTCTAGATAAAGCAATCTATAATTAGTCATGTATGCAAAATGGTTCTCTCATAAACAAACAAATATTTAACAAATCTTTTTTAACTGTTATATAAGGAAATTGTGTTTTTAACACCTAAATTATAACACGTAAAAACCGCGATAAAAACATCAAGATCTCAACTTTAGATACGACAATCTTGGTCCTTTCCAAGTGTGAAACTCAATATTTCGATAATATACTTATGTCATATTACCTATTTAAGCCACTTATTCTTATGTCATATACTTTTTTTCTATTTAAACCGACACAAACACCTAAAACATAATTTTTTTTGGTAATTTTTCACTAATAATAACTGACACATCATTTTATTTTCAATTTAAAATTGTTGCTAACAAATCCATTTGTAAGATCTGATATAAATTGTCGAAATGATTAATTTGAAAAAATACATCAAACTACTACGCTTTAGTTAAAATAAAATTTAACAGTGGTTAAACCAAAAAATGATCCAAGATATAGCGATTTTCATGTAAAAAGCCTTGAAAAAATATGCATTATTTTTTTATGAAATTTGCCTTGAAATATATGCAACCATACATCTGGAATTTGAATATGAAAAGCATGAATTTTGACTTCAAAAGTTGACTAAGAAAAAGTCAAAAGACTGAAGTAATCTCTTCTTATAGTGACACAATTAAGTGTTACGTATCCGATTCATCCTAGTGATCTCTTCCTTTAGTGAAAATCGGTCAACAAAAACAAAAGTCATAACAAATATTTTAGCAAGTTTATAAGTCAGTAGGATGATTATGATTAAATTGCCAGTCTTTGGCTTAAATAAATCAAATGAGACGCATATATTAGCATAACACCTGATAATTTTCGATACTAAATCACAAATAATGGAAAATAGGAATTGTGAAAACCTTAAATTTAACTTACATTGGCATTAAATCGAAGCACCTGTACATAATTTGCAAGCCAATTTTGTCGGACTCCGATCTTTGTCTAATCTCAACTTGAGAATTGAGATAAAAAAAGTTAAAAAGTTACAAATAATAAAGCATAGGACCTAAGATCTTTGTTTGTCGGACTCCGATCTTTGTTTCAAACTACTCCCATTTTCCATTACGCACCATACCCTCATGGTCATGTCATCGATTGGTATCATGATGTTCCTTTTTGGGTATATTTATAGAAAGATAATTTGAATTAAGTAAATTAACATGGAACTTTCAAAAATCAAGAAATCGTATTAGATCATTCACTTTTATTTGAGTATAATGTATGAGAGCATGAAAATTACTGGACAAAGAAGCATGCTCAAAAATCATCCTCTAATCCACAAAAACTCGATTAACTAAACCGTCTAAAAACATAAAATTAAACCAAGCTCAATCAAGAAGGCTGAAATATGAGAAACCAATAAAAAATTACTGGGGAAGGGGGAATTCAACCCATTCATCTTCAACATCAAAGTTAATCTTTGGAAAATAAGAAGATTAAATCAAAGCCTGCAAATGACATTCAAAAACTTCATAGGGACTCAAAAAAATCTTGGATTTAGTCATGTTGACGTTCTTCGTTAAAAGAGAGAGCGATTATAATAGGGCTAAGAAACAGGAATTGAAGAGATAGTGAAGGATGTGGGAAAATGTCACTTTCAGGAGTCGGATAAAGGAATATATGAATTGTCGGAATATCAAAGCGATTCCATAAACATATCAAACTCAATTTTGTCAGATTCATATTTGAAAAGGACAAAATAAAAAATTTGACGAACCCTACCATTTAAAACCCAGTTGATTTTGTTACCTGGGGTAAGAGTCAATAGGCGTTTGCTAGGAATTCAAGTCGATTACCTGCAATTCAGACTTCGCCCATTTATAAAAACAAATAATTTCAGCTAATGCTTACGTGAAGCACATCAAGGACTACATGAGGAAGAGATAGAGATGGTAACTGCACATAGGGTTCTTCTAGGAGCATAGCTCGAGATGGAGGAGAGTGTTGGGTTTCATAATTTGAATCTTGAATAAGGGGAGAGAGTAAGTAGGAAAGAAAACTATATGATAGCAATTACAGTGTAATTAGGCGTGATTTGGGGAGATTGTGGCGTAATTAAAGGAAACTGATGATCTAATTTATAAATTGAATGGAACCATAATACTGTATAGGTTCGTGTTTAGGCGGGAAAGCAAAACGGAAGTTGTATAAGAGGTTGCCATGTGGCAAAACTGCAATCTAGAAAAATGCCATGTGGCACTAAAGGATTCCTTTATTAGATAGTATATATATATATATATATATATATATATATATATATATATATATATATATATATATATATATATATATATATATATATATATATATATACACACACACACACACACACACACACACACACACACACACACACACACACACACACACACACACACACACACATATAATGGTTAATGATCTTTTGAAAGAAAACTAATCTCTAGAACGAACCTATGTATCGAAAGGAAGCTAAACATTTTCCGAAAACTATTTGTCGAAATGAAATTAATTGCTACTCGTAAACTATTTACCGAAACAAATTATATTTCACCGAAGCATCGCGCGGGTATGCACATAGTATGTATGTATGTGTCTGTGTGTTTATGTGTGTGTGTGTGTGCGTGTATATATATATATATATATATATATATATATATATATATATATATATATATATATATATATATATATATATATATTATATAATAATAATAATAATAATAATAATAATAATAATAATAAAACAGACCATTCAAATCAATGTGGTTCACGATAAATGATTTATCTTTACCATATTAATTTGAACTTTTATCTTTATACCACATTGCTTCACACACATGAATTTCTAATGAAATTAGAAATTTGATAACGAAAAATGACAGCATTAACATTATTTGAAATCCAATTCTGTCTATTTGACAACCAAACGCGTTACATGATAGACAATACATTATAATTCTTTTGGATTCCTTTGAAATCCGCGAACCAAACACGCCCTAAAAATCTTTTATTATATTCTTTCGATTTTCATTTATGTGACTTTATCATAAGAAATAAGTCCTCGTTCATCGTCCATGGATGTTCAAGTAATGCACATGTATGCCATGGTTAAACCCTCCCCAATGTTTCTACAAAGGAACATCAAATATTAATGCTTTGTCAAGCGCGAGATTTCAACTTAATTTGTTGATGTTTTGAAGTTTTGAGTACTTCATATCTGATAGATGTTATAGTATATATGGAGAATTCTGAAGATAAATATTAAATATAACTTTTAGCTTGATGGTGTACTTTTTCAACATTTTGTTTTCTCATAGGATCATGTGTTTCCCGTAACGATCATCTGACTAAGTAACAAAAAGTGATTATCGTCATTTTTATATTATAAGAGAGCAGAGAGGACCAGATTCGATAAAGACCAAAGACACAAGAATGGATGGTCCATGCGGGTTACCTAGGCTTAGAAGTTAGTTTGAAACAGAGTTCCATGATGCCAATCGTCTCTATTAATTTGTGTCCACCGTTGCAAGTTTGACTCAACTCCTTCTTTTTTACTAGAGAACATCTTAATTAATCCTTGCAATTGATGGATAGAGCATGGATTTAATCCAATCGCGCAAACAAGGCAACGAGCCAAAGTAGTCTATAATCATCAAAAGACCACATAAATTGGAAGACATGATTATTTTTCTTGTATTCCTTATTCAATTTGTATGAACATCCTTAATTAGAAAGACCTAATTAAGCGTAGAGCTTACCTTACAAAATTGTAAGATGGATATGTTAGCAAGATATATGTTGTTTGTTAATTATTTGCTAAGCAACGGATACCCTGAAGAAGCTGACCGTTTCACAAATCTTCCTTTCATTCTAGGCCAATATATTAATCCAATTGTTAAACCCACATCGAACAGCAGCGCATAATGATCATTTGATTTCGGTAAAAGAGGTTACAAGTATGTTAAGAAAAATTGGTTATACAATTTAAATTGTCATAATCAAAGCTCAACTGAAATGGCTCTCTCATCATCTCCATCTCATTCTCCAATGTTTGACACTGCATCTGATCTTCTTCAACCTTCACACACTCCAAACTCTCGCTGGAATCCTTCTCTCTGCAATCCAACAACCCTAATCCCTCCATAAGAAACGACTCTTCATCAAGACCTTTTCCCAGTAAACTCTCTACGTCAGCGGGCAGCGGCAAATTTTGCCAGCTCCAAGTCGGGGGGGAAGTATTAACCCATTGAAACTATTAAATCAAGGGTGATTCTCTACATACCCCCTACTATCTAATCATACCCCCTATTTGATTTTTTGTTTTTTTATAGTTTTTTATTTTGTCTTTTGTCTTTTGTCTATTTTGTTTGTTTGTTATCTTTTTCTTTTTCTTTTATTTTATTATTAGAAAAACAATAACAATAAATTTACATTTTATAATTTTTACGTTTTAGTAACAATAAACAATACGTTTTTTAAAAGTAATTTAGAAAAACAATAACAATAAATTTACATACCCCCCTACAATCTAATCATACCCCCTATTTGATTTTTTTTATAGTTTTTTCTTTTGTCTTTTGTCTTTTGTCTATTTTGTTTGTTTGTTATCTTTTTCTTTTTCTTTCATTTTATTATTAGAAAAACAATAACAATAAATTTACATTTTATAATTTTTACATTTTAGTAACAATAAACAATACGTTTTTTAAAAGTAATTACGGCAAATCGAACGACGTTTATAACTTTATAAAATTATGTTAAATTATACCAAAACGGTTATGTCAAATTTGAACGAATGTCAAATTAATGAATTTAGCTTTTATAATTTTTACGTTTTAGTAACAATAAACAATAGTTTTTTTTAAATTAATTACGACACAACGAACGAATATATAATTTTATAAAATTATGACAAATTATATAAACGGTTATGTCAAATTCGAACGAATGTATAAAAATAACAATATAAATAATAATATAATGCAAAGTTTGATCCAATATTACGTCTAGGTCGACGAAACAAGAATGATGGTTTCCGGTTAATAATAACACGAAGTTCGATTACTTACAAATGGTATAACCCGAAGGATTTTATAAAAAATAAATTCTAATTCAACCACTTGATTTATAAACGACTGAATAAATTCGAACGAATAAAAAAGAAGCATTAGATTATCAATAAACACGAACGATTATATATTTTATAAAGCTAATAATAATAAATTTAATAATAATAATAAAAATAATAATAATAATATTAATAATATTAATAATAATAAAGGAAAAGACAATAAAAGACGAAATTGAGATAAAACAAATCAGTTAGTCAAATCAGGAGGGGTACAATATGAAATGAGGGTAGCTATAGCACAACCCTTAAATCAAACGTCACTTTCGATATATATATATATATATATATATATATATATATATATATATATATATATATATATATATATATATATATATATATATATATATATATATATATATATATATATATATATATATATAGGGAGAGGTTATATAGAGTACCAATAAAATGTGGAGAACTGGAGACCCATTCTGAACCAATCATTTCATAAGGGCACATTAGTAATTGTGTATTTTAGTTAAATTAATATAGAATAAATTAATTGATAATTTCGTAAAATATAGGGATTTGATTAATAGTTACCTAAGATCTAGAGATTTGATTAATAGTTACCTAAAATCTAGATATTTGATTAATAGTAGAATAAATTATCATTTAATTGGATTTATTATTCAAAAAAAACGTTTTTTTTATAAATCAACGTATTAGTGATTTTTTATTCAAAAAGACGTTTGTAATCATGAATGAATAAAGTATTATATATATATATATATATATATATATATATATATATATATATATATATATATATATATATATATATATATATATATATATATGTATATATATATATATAAATGAAATACATGTATAATCATAAATGAATACAGGACAATGTATATATACAAAAAAAGTTAACTACATTTATAATCATGAATGATTATAAAACACAAAACGGAAAATAATACAATATAGTTCTACACATAAATAAATAAAAACAATACAACTTTAATCACAAATGATTAAAAACACTTGCAATCGTAAGTGAATACAGGACAATGCATAAATACAAAAAAGTTAACTACATTTATAATCATGAATGATTATAAAACACAAAACGGGAAATAATACAATATAGTTTTAGACATAAATAATTAAAAACAATACAACTTGAATCACAAATGATTAAAGAACGTTGTTGTGCTAAATCTTTTGACTTGAAATAGACTGCTTCGACTTCTCATTCATGCAACTCCAATACTCTGAAAAACTACATTCAAAATGCATAAAAATCATGTCAATAAAGAAAAGATAAATACATAAAATGACCCATAAATATATAAAAACACTTATAATCATAAGTGAATAGCATATATAATCATCAATGAATTCCAGTTTTTTAAGGAATTCACATTGCTATTTATTATACCTGTAATCATAAATGAATAGAACTGATTTGTGAATAAGGCATTGTAATCATCCTGAATGAATAAAACATTGTAATCATGAATGAATAAGGCATTGTAATCATCTTGAATGAATAAAAACATTGTAATCATGAATGAAACATTCTAATCATGAATGAATAAGGCATTGTAATAAAACTGTATTTATACATGAATAAAAGTGCATCAATAAACCTGTATTCATACATGAATAAACTGGTTATTCATTGATGATTAAACTGGTTATTTATTGATGATTAAAAGTGAAAAAAAAATACAGTAATTAAAGCTACTTTAACACTGATACATATACAAAACTCAATCTATTACTTAACACATTACACATACAATTAGATCGAAGCTACTTTACAAACGTTATAATCATTTATGATTATACAATTGATAAATATACAAAACTCAATCAGTGATTGAAGCAACATTAATCAATAAAACTTATAAACATTAATCAATTGAAGCAACAGGAGGTAATGACACCGCAAATGCAAACTGCCTATTTAACAAATCAAGTATAAATGATGAACAATATAACATCAATTGAATTAGATTTATAAATGCAATATAGTGACGTCTAACAAGGGAAAATGGAGAGAAAGTCAAACCTGTATGTCTAGAAAAATGAAAACGGAAGAACCCAAAAAAAGAGAAAAGAACGAACAAGATGAATAACGGTGATTACTAAAGGTGGAGAATAACGGTGATTACTAAAGGTAAATCGCTAAAACAAATAAGAATCGCATGATTTTTAAATTATAACTAACGATGCTTGTACCATTACTTTGTGCCTTCTCTGTCAATTTGCAGCCGCAGTTTGCCCATCGACTTCAAATTCGCTGGCTGAATTTCATGTTTTCTCGGCATTCGTTCCATGCTCCAATCGAATAATATCTTACGCTCACCAACGATGTTAAAAAGGGTGACCGATAGCGATAAAGAAACTGAAATACATACTAATGGCATATGATAACCGGTAACATGCCAGCAAAAGACCAAGGACGATAAGACGTGAGCCAAAACCTAGCGATTCTTCATTATGTATTGAAGGAATTTCAATAAAGATTAAAAAGTGATGATACGGAAACTAATTACTAATCGTGGCTTGATATTTGCAATTTAGTGCAACTAATCAATTTGATTTAAGGGTTTCCTTAAAAATTCAAACGCACGGTAGCATGTTTTATTTTCTTACCAAAATACCCTTTTGTTATATTTAATTTAAGTTAATTTAAAATAAATATGTTAATAATTTCAAAATCATCAATTAATCACATTCCTAGATTCAAAATAATAAAAGGATAAGATTTGTCCTCCAGTTCTCTACCTTTTGAGAGTTTTCCAATAAACCTACGTGTGTGTATATATATATATATATATATATATATATATATATATATATATATATATATATATATATATATATATATATATATATATATATATATATATATATATATATATATAATAAAAGGATGAGATTTGTCCTCCAGTTCTCTACCTTTTGAGAGTTTTCCAATAAACCTACGTGTATATATATATATATATATATATATATATATATATATATATATATATATATATATATATATATATATATATATAATAAAAGGATGAGATTTGTCCTCCAGTTCTCTACATTTTGAGAGTTTTCTAATGAACCTATATATATATATATATATATATATATATATATATATATATATATATATATATATATATATATATATATAGAGAGAGAGAGAGAGAGAGAATTGAAAGAGATAGATAGAGACACACACCACTCACTTGGATACCTCTATCCATTGGAACTGTGTGTTACGTGGATCAACCCTGACAAAAACCCTAGTTTAGACCTATAAGAAGAGGATAATTTGCCAGGCTAATTTACATGGAGGCGAAAATCAAAGAAAAGACCGCCATGGAAATAGAAAGCATCCTACACATGAATATAGGCACTGGGGAATTAAGCTACGCCCGCAACTCTATTCTTCAGGTCTCTCTTACACACGCGACAAATTGAAAATTTGTTTCTTGTAAATCCCGATCTCCCGCACTACTAAATATGGTTCATCTTTTTATTGCAGGAAACTGCCATGCGGAAAGCGCTTCCTGTTTTAAAGCATACAATAGAGGGTATCTGGGTATGGGCAGTACGGGTGATCATTACATCATTTTCACTCAGTGTTTCAAGATGGCGGATTTCGGATGCTCCTCAAGCGTTAACTCACTATTGGTTGCATCTTATATTATCGATATGGTGCACGATCTGTGTGAAAAAAATAACCTTAAAGTACCGCAGTTTGAAGTTTGTTTAAATGATCTTTTCGGAAATGATTTCAATACCATTTTCAAAATGGTACCGAGATTCTATTCAAATCTTAAGGAGAAGAGAGAACATTTTGGGCAGTGTTTTGTTTCAGCTACTCCTGGTTCATTTTATGGTAGACTTTTTCCGGACCGAAGTTTGCACCTTGTTCACTCGTGTTACGCCATTCATTGGCTTTCTCAGGTTTGCATGATATCCACCTTTACAGTTACACACACACACACACACACACTCAATAATGACTCGAAGCTTCTTCCTGGACTTCATGTAGAATTACCCTTTTGTCCTTTTGTCCTCCACCAATACCTAGGAGGCTAGGACTCAGGAATTCGGTTACCATAGAATCATCCCACTACGAGAAGTTCCCATGAATTTCTGAAATAAAAGGCATTAAAAATTCACAACGACGTCCCTCCTCCTCCATCTCCCGCCATGATTGAACACAAAATTCACACCGGCATTACAGATTTAGACACGATCGACACTCTTTTATTTATTCTAAATGATGCAATATTTTCGGTTTAAGTGAAGAGACCATATTTCGCAGCAACAGTGAAAATGCTTTTAAGAATTTATTTGAGAGAGAGAGAATAACAAACGTGATCTCATGTGGTCTTCACGATATTTCACAATTCCACCCTCATCGTCACCCTATTTCTACACCATGGTGTTTATCTTTTACATCAACACCACACCCTTAAATTAAGGTGTGGTGCACATACCGGATAGTCTAAGTTAGACTCAAGTTTCATGAGTAGATTTGTTATATAAGAAGTTATAATAGGAACACATGTGTACATTTTTTATCTTTTACATCCTATTTCACGATATTTCACAATTCCACCCTCATCGTCACCCTATTTCTACACCATACCGGGATGGTGTTTATCTTTTACATCAACACCACACCATTAAAGGTGTGGTGCACATACCGGATAGTCTAAGTTAGACTCAAGTTTCATGAGTAGATTTGTTATATAAGAAGTTATAATTGGAACACATGTGTACATTTTTTTGTCGCAACAAACTCAAGTTGGTGCATTAATTTTGGATGTTATTTATAATATATTATTTGTATTGATATTTATATCTTTATAAATCTTATAAAATAGGTCAATCAAATGAATATGGTTCAAGATAAGTTCAATTCTTGTACCATATTCATTTTTATGAAACCTCTATAACCCTTCATATTTCAATTAATTAATAGAAACCACTCAAAAAAAAAAAAAATTTTAACTCATATATTATAATTACTAAGTATTTAAACTATATATAATTTATGAGTATCAAATGAATAGTAGTTGAATAATTCTTTTTTTTTTTTACTATAAAACATGTCAATAATTTGAATAACACACAAATACAAATCACATAAAAAGTGAGAAAAATTTATAGAAAGAAGAATAATAAAGTTTATTGATTTTTGTATTGATTTGACTTATTTTGCTGCATTTCGAGCCATGTTACAACATGTTGTTAAATTTTAAAATTGTAAATTTGTTATGTATTGCTATAGTAACTCATTAGTTTTTTTTATCTCTTATAGATTAAAAATGATCATACAATGATTATTGATGACGAAGACGTTAGTGTATGAAACAAATTTCAAAATAAGATTATTCTATTTTGTTATGTTTTATGCTTATTTTGTGATTTGAACTCAAGATTATGTAATTAATTGATAACTTGGATTTTTATTTGAGATTTTTGGTATTCTTAATTGATCAATTATAATAGTATATATATATATATATATATATATATATATATATATATATATATATATATATATATATATATATATATATATATATAATACAAGCATTGATTTTATTTTATCATGTGTTATGTTTGTGATTTCAAAATAAAATCTTTTTTTATATATTTGGGTGTTTAATATTTTGAAAGAACTTTATACACAATTAGTTACCTAGATATCATTTTTTAGTATTTATAGTTAAACTAAATTTGAGAAAATTATAAAAAAAACACATAAACGCTTGAAAAGTTATTGGAAAAATAAAGCTTGTACATCAATATAAATAATTACATTTTACGTATTAAATCTAAATTTTTTATTTAAGTAAAATATTTAATTGGCTAAACTTTTCGATTCTCAACAATATAGTAAATAATTATTTCCAATATATTAAATCTATACTATTTATTTAAGTAATGTATTTAATTGATTAAACTTTTTGACTTTCAGCTATATAATAAATTTTTTAATTTATTCATATAAATTAATGTGGTTCAAGATAAATTATTTATCATTGAATATATTAATTTGAATTATTTAAAAATATTAATTATTATATAATAATATTAACTTTTTCAATAACCTCATACTTATGGTGTAATTATTGATTATTAAGAAATGAGTAGCTGGATAACTTATACAAAAAAATTATGTTAATTAATTAGGTAGCTAATAAAAGTTGAAACTCTCATAATTAAATGTTTAAATTTCAACGTTAAACTGTAGATAAATAATTTATCATTTATCATGTTTATTTGAATTTTGAATTTTTATTAATTATTAAAATGAATATTAACCTTTTTAATTACTTCATATAACATGAATATTAATTATAAAGTAATTGGTAGTTTAATAGGTTTTACAACAGAAAATTATTAATCACCTAAGTAGTCGGTGAAAATTGAAACTCTTACAACTTTTCAAATTTCTAGCTAGAGCTATTATTACCTAATTTTATTTTTTTTAATTTTTATTAATTATTAAAAATGAATATTGAGACCATCATAACTAATATGGTTCAAGATAAATCATTTATCGTTTATCATATTAACAATTTTAAGCTTGTTAATTATTCCAAATTAATATACAACTTTTCAATTACTTCAAATTTATGGTATACTTATTTGTTATTAAGCAATGTGTAATTGAATAACTTTTCAAAAAAAAACTTGTTAATCAATTATGTAGCTAATAATAGTTAAAATATAACACTTCAAATTTCTATCTGATACTATCACAAACTATTTGTATTGTCATTCATAAGTGTAATATTTTGATTAAATTAATTTTCACATATTTTTATATTGTTGATAAATTTAAAAATATCATATTAAACAAATAATCAATCATGTTGTCAAGATAAAACTTTTTTTCTAAACAAAAATCTCAATTTTAGAGGTTATATTTTTTACTATTCTATTAAAATGTGTGAGATCATGTTTTTTATTACAAGTAAAATGGTTAAATGAAAAAATAATTTTAAAAGGGATACAATTAAATTAACAAATGGATAAAAATTTAAAATAGTATTCAATGATTTACAATCTCTAAATTATTTATAACATAGATAAAAACCTTATTTGAAATTTCACAAATTTTCAAATATTTGTATTATGAATTTCTCCCATAACTATATACAATTTTAAAAAACATTATACACTTTAGTATCTATAACATAATAATAACAAGTGATTTCTAAGAGTCATTTGTAAATTTTAAAAATAACGAGTAGTTAATATTAATTAACAATAAAATTAATTAATGGTAACATAAAATAATTAATTACATACACTACCTTTAAAAACCGTTGATATATTAAAGTATCATTGTAGTCGAAATTAAAAGTTAGTAAAATATGTAAATTCAAGTTAAATAAAAAATTAGTTATAACACTAGTTTTAAATAACAATAATCGAGAATTATACATAATTTTTTGACGCATAAACTGCGTGTAGATGTCATTGGATAATATTGTTTGAAGTAGTTATAATTTTATACATCAATTTAATGTAATAAATAGTATTTTTATCGTTAATATCTTGACATAATAATTTTTACATTTGTTGCGATTTTAGTTATAGTTTTAACATGCGCAACGTGTGGGCATTCACCAGTATCTATAATATCTTGACATATATATATATATATATATATATATATATATATATATATATATATATATATATATATATATATATATATATATATATATATATATATATATATATATATATATATAATAAAAGAAGCATAAATACTTACACCATATCAATTTGAAACTTCTATGACCTTTTAAATTTCTTCAAATAATGATTATAATTTGGTTAATTAATGTGAGATAATTGAAAATATAATAAATATTCTAAAATTAATTTATCAACTTTCAACTTAACATACTTAATTTATTGGTTTAGATTGGATGTAGAACATTATATTGTTTAATCTTACCATATTATAATTATTAATCTAATGTATTTGATATAAATATGATGCAAAATTCAAAACGTAAATGGAAATGTTGAATAAACTTGAAACAATTGTGTGAATACTACATTTCTAAATA
The DNA here is from genome assembly GCA_023525715.1 of Cichorium intybus. NCBI lineage: Eukaryota > Viridiplantae > Streptophyta > Magnoliopsida > Asterales > Asteraceae > Cichorium > Cichorium intybus. The sequence goes on from CM042011.1 coordinate 152,006,004, forward strand.
GTTAAAAAGTTCAAATAAAATGTTAAACGTAAAACCTAAATCCAAATGTCAGTCTAATAAAATTTTGACAAAAACTATATTTTATCTTCAACTTTCAACTTAACATACTTAAATTATTGGTTTAAATTGAATGTAACACATTATATTGTCTAATGCAACCACATTATAATTATCAATCTAACATATTTGATCTAAAAATGATGCTGAATTCAAAACGTAAATCAAAATGTTGAATAAATTTGAAACAATTGACCGAAGACTACTTTTTCATATAGCTAAAAAGTTCAAATAAAATTTTAAACGTAAAACCAAAATTGAAATGTTAAACTACAAAAATTTGACCATAACTATTTTTATAATAATTAAAATTTATAAAGTGGTAGTGATTTTATTCAGTTATAAACAACATAAAACTAAAAAATATATTAAGTTGTCTTGAAAACAATATTGATATTTGAAATAATAACAATAATAAAAAAATAGTCAAATGATCGTTTATTTAACTAATTATAAAAGTATATATCTAAGTTGATTAACCAAAATAATGTTGAATGTAAAACCTAAATTAAAATTCTAAATTAATAAATAATTTAATAGAATTTATTTTTTTATTTTTTTTCAATTAATAGTTTTTTAATAAATTAAATTATAATAATAGTTGACAAAATTAAAAAATATATTATGTTTTTCGGAAAAAATGATTGACATTTCAAAAAATAATCATGATCGAAATTAAAAAAAATATCCACATAAGTTCTATTAAAATCAAATAACTATAACAATAATTAATAATATTATTAAATAACATTTATATTAACTTTTATTCATATGCAACCTCCAATAGGTACAATTGATATGATATGATCGTAAAATATGTATACATAAATTGATTAAACATTATAATAATTAACAATAAAAACATAACTATATTTTTATTTTTACATATAACCTATTAATGGAGATTATTGAGATAATCTTTATATGTGTATTCTATTTTAACATATATTTAAAATAAATACAAGTTATCTCTATGTTTATAATTATGTATACAAAATTAGTGGAAGAATTAGTATATCATAGTTGATGTCAATGACGTAATTATTTTCAACAACATATATTTGTCAAAATTTTAATTACATCTTTTTAACATGCGCAACGCACGAGCATTCACCTAGTTTTCTAAGTATATATATGAATATCTATCTAAATCTTATAATAGAAGTCTTTTATTAAACATGATTTAATATGAATTGTTATTATGTACCACATTAGTTCGGATATTTTTAGAAAGAATAAAATAAAAAGGGTGTTGGTACGCACCCATCCAAATTTTATGAAATCAAACCTAAAATTGGAATCAATGGTCTATGAGATGTTGCATCCAATGCTTAAGGCGTTTACAATCATATACACAGAAGAACAAAGATATGTGAGAAATGGTTTTATACTCTTTACTTATAGAGCTTGTTTTCCCATAAAATTTGTTTCTTAAGCAATATAGGATGAGATGTGTATTAATCTATATACTTATATATGCTTGATTTCCATTCAATTGTGTTTTTTAAGCGATGTGGGATGAAAAAATGATATAAAATAACACATTGTGAAGGATAGTATGATCCCACATTGTTATGATAAACCAACTTAAGAAACTTTTTATTATATATATAAAAGTCTCCCTTAGAGTTAAAATAATTACATAAATCATTACTCATTTTGTACTGTCAAAAACGTTTCCAAATATTAAACTTCAATGGAATATATAACTAAAAGTTCTATTATTTTTATTTTAATGAGGTTGAGCTTTACATATATTATGGATAATGATGTTTTATCCCCAAAGCTAATAAGCTTTGAGATTTGTGTATTAAATTAAAAGTGATTGAAAATGAGCAGGAAACACTTACATATAAAAGTAATACATTTACATATATTATGTGATTATACACATTAAATTGAATTGAAAAAAAATAATACACATGATGGTGGGTGAATGAGATTGGTAGCAGACAAGCAGGAAACAAAAAAAAAAACAATAAGCTTTGTGTTTTCATCGAATATCAGTAGGTTCATGGAAAACGAGTAATATATTGCGTTATAAATGATGGTTTAGTTGAAACAAAAGAAAAAGCCGCTTAAGGATTTATTAAATCAGGTTTTAACATTTGTTAAAAACTTAGGATTTTTTAGGCTAATTTTTTTTACGGTTAAACTAGGCCGGTTGAAACGGGCTTCTATATGAACCGTTCGGTTTTTGCTGGTTCATACAAATGGTTTTGAGCATAAAAACACTATAAACCGACCGTTTCCATGTTTAAGTGGTTCAACTGGCCGACCAATAAGTAAATTTAATTAAAAATCTTCATTTGTTATTTTAGGTTTGTATTACTTTAAATAATTTGTATTTCTACAATATGTAAAGTATATTTTTAATCGTTTGTAATTTTTAGCGTCGTTTTTTATTGAAAGTTTTATTAAATTTTATAATATTGAAAATGAACTGATTTTGATAAATTATATAGATAAAATTTTAATTTCTTTAAGGTTTCATTATTTAAAATGTTTATTATTTTAAGAAAAAATTTCATTATTAAGAGGTACTATATTGATATTTCATTTATAACCAACAAGCCTACTTAAAAGATAAATATAATAAAAAAAACCTAAAAATTTGTATTTTGTAGAATTTCTCATTAAAGATTATTGAATATTTACTATATATATTAAATAAACTTCAAATAGAATCATATTTATAAGACAAAAAAAATATAAAAAACCAAAAATGCATGCTCTTAATTTAAATTAAATATTTTAAATTGAAACTTGACTGAATAATTAGTTTTTATAAACCCTAAACCCTAAAAGTAAAATTAAACTGAAATTAAATAGAAATTATATCCACGCATAATCTGTAGGTGTATACTATTAACATCAAGTGGTTCGAGATAAGTATTTTTCTTGAATCATATTAATTTTAATTTTATTTGATTGTATTTATTCAACATACACGTTACAATTTTTTATCTTTCAAAGTTTTGATACATATATCCATCATCAAATAATTGGGAATAATGAGAATATTTTTACAATTTTTATAAAAATAATATAAGAATAAGATGTATTTGTCTATATTATAAATAAATAATTTTGTTTCTACGCAACGCATGGGCATTCGCCTAGTATCTTATAAAACAAGCAAAAATAGTTGCACCATATTAACTTGAAACTCTCATGACTTTTTATTTTCTTTCTAATAATGATTATAAATTGGTTAATCAATGTTAAATAAGTGCAAAAGAATTCTACCTTTAAATAAAATTATAACTTTTAAAACTAGTTAACAATAATAGTTAATATAATACGTGGTTTTATAATAAATATATTACATAATATTATAACATTCTACATGGATAGTCTTTATTAACTTTTTAATAATAATAACAAACCTTAACACTGATTATTAATAATAACTAATAGTAAAATAAATATATAAATTACAGAACATTACATCTATCTATTATAAAAGAAGCAAAATTACTTAAACAGAATTAATTGAAAACTCTCATTAGTTTTTAAATTCATTCTAATAATGATTATAAATTTGTTCATTAGTGTTACATAAGTGCAGCAAATAAAACTTCCTGCTTATAAAAATATATAACTTTTAAAAATAGTTAAAATATAATAACTAATACAATAAGTAGTTTTATGATGAATATCTTAATGGTTTTATGATAAATATATTAAATGGTTTTATGAAGAACCATCATTTTCTTTTTAATAATGATTATAAATTGGTAACGTAATGTTAAATACGTGCAAAAAAATCCACCTTTAAATAATAAGTGGTTTTACAATAAACATATTAAGTTGTATTAGAATTTTCTACAATGATAATCTTTTATAACTTTTTAATAATAATAACTAATCTTAAAATTAATAATTAATAATAACTAATAGTAAAATACATTTATAAATTACACAATGTTATATCTATCTATTATAAAAGAAGCAAAAATATTTAAACCATTATAATTTGAAACTCTCATGACTTTTCAATTTTTTTTGTCTAAAAATGATTATAGATTAGTTAATTAATGTTACATAAATGAAAAAAGTAAAACCTTCCACCTATAAGTAAAATTAGAACTTTTAATATATTAGTTAACAATAATAATTAATATAATAAGTGGTTTTATGATGAATATATTAAGTTGTACTAAAGCTTTCTACATGGATGGTATTTTATAACTTATTAATAATAATAGGTGATCATAAAACTAATTATTAATAATTCTAATATTAAAGTAAAATTATATATTACATAACGTTACATTACAAATAATTGGTGATATTTTAGATAATTATCGTAATCGAAATTTAGAAGAAAAATGTTTAAAAAAGTTACTTTCAAATTAATTAAGATAACACTAAATCGAGATTTATATTTGTTTTATTAACTACTAAATCGCAAGTAGAAGATATTGAGTGATGTGATATATATATATATATATATATATATATATATATATATATATATATATATATATATATATATATATATATATATATATATATATATATATATATATATATATAGAGTAAAGTTCAATTGAGAACCTAAAAAAGCCTAAGAACCTAAGAACCCATTTTATTAACTTTTTTTCTACACAATATTTTTCAAAAAAAAAAACCAAAATTTTTGTTATGATGCGTCTAGAAGATTTCAAAAAAAAAATTCAAAAAAATCATTTTTTTATTTTTTCTCATTAGGGTTTAGGGTTTAGGGTTTAGGGTTTAGGGGTTTAGAAGATTTCAAAAAAATCATTTTTTTATTTTTTTTCATATGGGTTTAGGGTTTAGGATTTAGGATTTAGGGTTTAGGGTTTAGAGTTAAGGGTTTGGTTTAGGGTTTAGGGTTTAAAAATCTCTTAGACGCTTTAAATAAAAAATTGGATGCAATTTTTTTTGAAAAATATTATGTAGAAAAAAAGTTCCTATGTTTCTAGGGTTTTTTAGGTTCTCTCATGATCTCGATCATATATATATATATATATATATATATATATATATATATATATATATATATATATATATATATATATATATATATATATATATATATATATATGATCATACTATACAAAATAGTTATATTTATATATTTTTTATCGTAATAATTTTATTTTGTAGTTAATCTGAATGATAATTTACAATAGCATATATTTATAGAAACTACGCAATTTTAATCAGCACAACGCGCAGACATTTGTCTAGCTTCATTTTAAATTGAGAAATCACTTTATTATTAGCAAAACCAGTTCTTATAAAAGTATGCTTGTAGTTATATGTTTACAGGACTCCCAAACAAACTAACCAATTATCTATATCTATTTTTAGGTACCGAAAGGCATTGAAAACAACGCATTTAATATATTCATGTCCAAATCAAGTCCCCCAAATGTGTTTGATGCATATCAGAAGCAATTTGATACCGATTTTAGAAATTTTCTACAATTGCGTTCCGAGGAATTAGTACAAGGTGGATGCATGGTTCTAACAACTGTTGGGCGGAGTACTGCTGATCTGACGAGTGAGGATTGTTGCATGATCTGGGAGTTACTAGCGCAATCACTTCATGATATGGTCAAAGAGGTATAGCGGTATGGGGGTTCTTTTAAACCCAGTTATTCAGATTTAGTTTTATAATTAACCATTATTATTTTGCTTAAACAAACACATCAGGGACTGATTCAAGAATCGGGGTTTAACTCATTTAATATGCCATCCTATCATCCATGTGAGGATGAAGTTAGGAATGTTATTCAAAATGAGGGATCGTTTTCTCTTGACGTGTTGAATGTTTTTCAAGTCAACTGGGATCCACAGGATACAGATTATGCAAATACGACAGGTTATGATGAGTACAGTCTTGTCCACGGTAAAAACACAGCAAACACCATAAGAGCTGCATTGGAACCATTGTTGATATCTCATTTTGGAAATTCCATCATTGACATCGTTTTCAACAAGTTTGAAAAGCATGTGGCACTACATCTTACTGGGAAGAGAACACGATTCTTTAATATAGTCATGTCACTATCTTTTTTTTTTTTTTTTTTTGAACGTCAAATCTATCCTACTCCTACTCCTAAACTACTCATTGTTATGTTAGTGCCAGGGTTTGAACCCATGACCTCCTTGTTAGTATATCACCTTGTTAGCCAAGTGGGCTAGCCCCAACTTGTAGTCATGTCACTATCTAGAAAATGAACTACTCATGGCTCAAGTTCCTATGTGGTTGTTCTCAAGAATGAGTCAAAAGTCCCTACCATCTTGTTCCATATATTTCTGTTTGCTGCATGTTTTGCTTGATTTTAGCACTTGTAATGTTATTCGCATGGCTATCCCATTTTCTGTTTGCTGTATGTTTTGCTTAATTTTAGAACTAGTAATGTTATTTGTGTGGCTATCCCATTGATCCTTAAGATTTAGGATGCCACTAATAGTCTTATGCTTATTTAAGTTGTATTTGTTTTGAAGATAAATAACCAGAAAATTGCCCCAAAGCTCTTGTTCCCTTTGATCTAATTTCTACGGAGATTGACCCTCTCAAACAGGTCGTATTATTTGGTGCTTTCATTGCTCTTAACCATGCATCTTTAGAAAATTTTCTTTGAAACTTGGATAACAAAACAGAGACTGCTTTTGTTTGAACAATTGTGATAATGGAAGTATGATTTCCCATTTATCGTGTTTATTAAATTATACACTCAAAAACGTAATTTTTCACGTCCGAAAATCATAAAAAATGATGAAAAACTTCGAAACTCATAAACAACATGTTCAAAACTTTATCAAAGTACCTTTTTATGATGCATAAGTGTTCAGCGGCCTATTTTGGGATTTATCTATCATTTAATATAATTATACACGAAAAAGAACTAATTTTCTAATTTGAAACTCATAACAAACTATGAACAGGTTTGATACTCATAGGAATAACATGTACGTCTGAAATTAATGTGCACATGCTACAACAATTTCCTTAATAGGACGTGTTAGTTTAAAAACAATTTCTTCAAAGATCTAAGAATATATAGCTACTTTCGAATAATGGCAACTCGCGTGAAAATTTACTCTATGACACACTTTCACATGAGTGAGTTGTCATCGAACCAGGTAGATCCCCTCTCTTGGATCTTAGGGTCTTGTCATCTCCGCTACCATCTTCATGTTTTAGGTCACTCTCGGCTCAGATCCGTCAACAGTTGTTCCCCCTGTGCGGATCAGACAACGATAACTACGATCCTCCCATTGCACAACGAAAAGGTACCCGGTCCACACTCAATCCTTATCCTGTGTATAACTATGTCCGTTATGATCGTCTCTCGCAACCGTACTCTGCTTGTGTTGCTAGTCTTGCATCTATATAGATTCCAAGGACTACGGGGGAAGCCATGTATTATCCCGGTTGGCGCAAAGCCATGATGGCCGAAATTGAGGCTCTACACTCTAATCAAACATGGGATTTAGTCCCCTTGCCTCCAGGGAAATCCAAAGTCGGGTGTCGCTGGATCTTTACTCACAAGGTCGGCCCGGTTGTGACACCCCAATTCTACTGTTTGCAAATACTATGGTTTTTCGTATAAATACATGAATACAAAAATACGGTTTTTCAAAAACCGTTAATTTTCACGCTTAAAACAGTGGGTGTTACAAATCCATATCAAAACTAACCATAGTAAGCAAGAAGGGATTAAACCTTGAGTCCAAGATAGAAGCTAACTCGTGCTCCACTCCAGCTAAACTTCTTCTAATTATAGCATAGCATTTTAACCTGGAATACATGGCAATACATAGAATACGTAAGACAATAATGTATCGTGAGTTACATGAGTTTTAGACTCAAACATTTAACTTCTTTTTCCAACCTTTTTATAAAACTTATAACATAAAACATCTTTCAAAGCTTTATAGTAGTAACATACCATAGCTCTTTACTTTTCAAAATCATTTCATATCATATTTTTGCAAAGTATGTTACAAAATGATTTTGAGAAGTAAAGAGTTATAGTATGTTGCTACTATAAAGTTTTGAAAAATGTTATTTGGTAATCTGGATCGCCTCAAAGCTTGGCTTGTCGCCAAGGGCTATACTCATATTTTCGGCTTTGACTATGGTGACACCTTCTCCCCGGTTGCCAAAATGACAAGTATTCGTATCCTACTGTCCATGGCTGTTATCCGTAACTGGCCTCTCCATCAACTAGACATCAAAAACGCTTTCCTTCATGGCGATCTAGAAGAGGAAGTTTATATGGAGCAACCTCCGGGGTTTGTTGCTCAGGGGGAGTCCGGATTGGTTTGCAAACTCAAGAAAGCTCTCTATGGTCTAAAACAATCCCCCAGGGCATGGTTTGGGAGATTCAGTTCAGTAGTCAAAAACTTTGGCATTAAACAAAGTAATGCAGACCATTCAGTCTTTTTTCGAACATTTGGGACGAAAAATATTTATTTGGTTGTCTATGTTGACGACATAGTCATTACCGGAAGTGATCTAACAGGAATATAAGAACTCAAAAATCATCTGTTTAGACAATTCCAGACCAAAGACATGGGAAAACTCAGATATTTTCTTGGCATTGAAGTGGCAAAATCAAAAGATGGGATCTCTATTTCTCAAAGAAAATATGCACTGGATATTCTGGAAGAAGCTCATCTGACCGACTGCAAGCCGATAGACTCTCCAATGGACCCAAATGTGAAGCTCCTTCCTGATCAGGGGGAGCCTCTAGAAGATCAAGGCAAATATCGAAGGCTGGTTGGTCGCCTTAACTATCTCACTGTTACTCGTCCAGATATTATATTCGCAGTGAGCATAGTTAGCCAGTTTCTGAATTCTCCACGGGACACTCATTGGGAAGCTGCATTACGCATCCTGAAATACATCAAGGGTGCTCCAGGAAAAGGCCTCTTATATGAAAACAAAGGGAGTGAGGAAGTAAAGTGTTACTCAGACGCAAGTTATGATGGATGTCCGTTCAGCCGAAGGTCAACATCAGGTTAATACGTTCTTCTTGGAGGAAATATGGTGTCATGGAAAAGTAAGAAGCAATCGGTGGTATCTCGATCAAGCGCAGAAGCCGAATACCATGCCATGCCTAACGCCACTTGTGAACTAGTTTGGGTCAAGAGGTTACTGAAAGAACTAAAGTTTGGTAATGTCACTCCAATGACTCTTATATGTGATAACCAGGCGGCCCTACATATTGCTTCGAATCCCGTCTTTCATGAAAGGACAAAACACATAAAGACTGACTGTCACTTTGTACGAGACAAACTTATGGATGGCACTATCGTGACAGAGTTCGTGGTCTCCAATGAACAGCTGGCTGATGTCTTTGCCAAAAGTCTTGGAGGGCCTCGAATAGACTACATGTGCAACAAGCTTAGAGCCTACGACATATATGCTCCAGCTTGAGGGGGAGTGTTAAATATCATTCTCGGTTAGCCCTAGGGATATACGGCTGGCCCACCTAGTGTGTAGGGCCCTTTAAGGTTGTGTCTTATGTATATATATAGATTGTATTCCCCTTTGTAGTTTATGTAATTAAGTACATTAAACGTAAATTCAATATTACTGATTTCATTCCATAAACTCTGATTTCATTCCATAAACTCTCACAATATTTATATCTTAAAGAAATACAACCCTAATTCCCTTCTCTAGAGCTCTAACCTTGGTGCCAACAACACTGCACATTCAACACACGAGACCTCATTCCTGAGTCACGCCTCATACAGCTCACACACAAAGTGAAAGTGGAAGTGGAGTCGCTTAGATATTAAGGGTGCGTTTAGTTGCGGAAAACTGCTCTGTTTTCCGAAAAATTTTCCAAGAAAAATGAGAATTTGGAAAATGCGTTTAGTTCGTCAATTTTTCCAATGTTTTCTAAGAAAATGAAAATTTTTCATTTTTCCAAAATTACAAAGAATTTGGAAAATTTTGGAAAACCCAAAATTATTGTTTTCTAAATTTTTCTATTTCCAAAATTTTTCTAAAACATACAAAAACAAACAAACACACACACACACTCATTCTCACCTACACCCCAAGAATTACATCTACACCCACCCCACCCATCCCACCCACCCTACCACCACCCACCACCCACCCCATCTTACCCTACCCTACCACCCACCCACCTTATCCCCACCCCACCCCTACCCCACCCACCCTATCATACCCCACCGCACCCACCGCACCCACACCCTATCCTACCTACCGTCACCCACCCATCTTACCCCCACCCACCCCACCACCACCCACCCCATCCCAGCCACCCACCTACCCCATCCTACCTCACCCACCCAACTATCCACCGCACCCACACCATATCCCACCCACCGCACCCCCACCCACCCCCATCTCACCCCACCCACCCATCTACCCACTACACCCACACCCTATCCCACCCACCCTCACCCACCCCACCCTAGAAAACATATAGAAAATAGAAAATGAAAATTGATAGAAAATAGATATCTAAACATGTTTTCTATTTTTCTAAAATAGAAAATGAAAACGGAATCGATTTTATCTAAATGTGTTTTCTAAATTTTCAATAGAAAACCGAAAATGAAACTCATTTCGTTTTTCTAAAAATGAAAAATGGAAAACGGAAAACAGTTTTCCGCAACTAAACGCAACCTAAAGGGTGTGTTTGGTTACAGAAAATTTTATGTTTTCCAATAAAATTGAAAATTTAGAAAATGCGTTTGGTTAATCAAATTTTCCAAATTTTTTCTAGAAAATGAAAATTTTCCGTTTTTCGAAAATTACATAAAACTTGAAAAACTCAAAATTGTTGTTTTCCAAATTTTTCCAAGAATACAATCCCTACACACATATCCACCCTAACCCTTACCCCACTCCACCCAACTTATCCTACCCTCCCCAACCCCTACCCTACCTCACCTCACCCACCCTACCCACCTCCACCCCAACTACCTTACCCACCCCACCCCAGCAACCTTACCCACCCCACCCTGGCCTACCCAACCCCACCCACCCTTACCCACCGCAACCTCCACCCCTACACACCCTACCCACACCGTACCCTACCCTACCCAACCATACCCCCTACGTCCCAGACTCACCCACCGTAGGGATGTAGTGGGTAGGGTTTGGGTGGGGTGGGTGAGGTTAGGTTGGGGTAGGGGTAGGGGTGGGGTGGGGGTTGAGTAGGGTAGGGGTTGAGTAGGTGGGTGGGTTGGGTAGGGGTGGGGTGTGGAGGGTGGGGTGGGGTAAGTAGGTAGGTATGGTGTAGGGTGGGTAGGGGTAGATAGGGTGTAGGGTGGGGGTAAGGGTGTGGGGGTGGGTAGGATGTGGGGTTTGAGGTGAATGTGGAGGGTGGGATAGAGTAGGTAGGGTAAGGCGTAAGGTAGGGTAGGGGTGGGTGTGGAGGGTGGACTGGGGTAGGTAGGGGTGGGGGTGAGTGTAGATAGTGGGTAGGTATAAGTGTTCAAATATGTGTTATAGTGTATTATTTGAAATAAAAAAATAGAAAAAAAAAACTTATAGAAAATACGCATCCAAATGTGTTTTCTAATTTTCTAAAACAGAAAATGAAAACTTAATTAGATTAACCAAAAGCGTTTTCTGTTGAAAATGAAAATGAAAACTCATTTCATTTTTCTGAAAATGAAAAATGGAAAACGGAAAACATTTCCAACACTATTTGAACAATTAATTTGCATTTGTAAATTATGATTGTATTTTTCTAATACTTTGAATTTATTGGAGTTCGAAAACTAATCTACGTAGGTGTAATCTTTCTATAGTTTAGTTATAAATTTATAATTTTGATTTTTAAATAAGTCAATATCACTTCAACCCATTTATTTAACATGTTCGGTTCGGAAAAGAAAAAAACAATATGTCGGGTTGGAGAAAACATAAAGAGGTCAACCTATTTAACCCAATATGTTGGGTTGGGTTAAAGATCTTCAACACATTTAATAAGGAGAAATCTTATATCCTCCTAACTATCCTCCTAACCATTTGAAATTATGACAAATGTCATATTCAATAAAATTAATAATATTTTAATCCACTTGTCACTATTTCACATGGTTAGGAGGATATTTAGGAGGAAAATTTAGGAGGATATAAGATTTCTCTTTAATAAGTGACTTGAATCCGGTCCCAACCCAGGGCGACCCATTGTCAGCTCTATTTCGAACTTCAGAAAAAGTGAGTTCGATGCTCATTATGGAGTTCAAATTTTCAAGATTTTGTAGGAAAAAAAATTCCAAACATTCCTTATGTGAAAAAGAAAAGCATGTTTAAAACCGGTTATATTCGAACTAGGTGGTTATTATAGTATTTTATGAAAATTGTGATCTTTTTGTGATATCAATATATGGAAAGTGCTCATTTTGGTGATTATCCCTTTAAAATTTCTATCTCCATAGCACCCATTCAGTATAATCATTTTTCGAGAATGAAATCTTGAATTTGTATACCAGTATGCCTAGCACCACCTTGCACTCTCACTAGCACTTGATCCCGAACCTTCAGTGACGTCACTGCAATTGCTGTTCCTTCATTTCCTCCACCTGAAAAAAAATTAATTCTTTTATCTATTGAATAATGTATAATAATATACAATATATAATCAATATAAACCCAACCTTATAAAAACAAATCTTTGTTGGGAGATACTAGTCGAACAGTCTCTGTGTTGTGTAAAAGAATGCTATAAGAAGTTCCCTCATCTGAATCAACCTGTAATTATAAATTGCAAAGAAAAGATTCAACCGCGTAACTATATTCTTTTAAGTAACTATTCAAATATGAAATTAGTAAATAAAAAATAAAAAATAAAAACCTTTGCTTCAACAATGATTAGTGGTTGAGTCTCAATCTTTACACGTCCAACAACAGCTGTCCGTTGTATGCCACTTTGATCAACAACAAGAATCTCTTTCCCTGTTTTGAGCTCTGAAAGATAACAAGTTTTACCACCGGGAACCGCCACATAAGCATGCACTGGCCCCTGAAAATGTTGACAAGTCATCAATATAAAAAAAAGTATCCACTTATGTTAAAAAAAGAAATAAGCTTTCTATAACTAGAAAATTGTAACTATTATAATAAAAATACCTCCGAAATAAAAACTCACTGCGTTAACTCGGAAAGGCCTGCTGGCAATATAATTTGACTCTATGCACTCTGAGTGAACAAGGAATAATCCTCTAGAAAAAGATCCAACCTACACAAGAAGGGCATTATTGTCTTTTCCACATACATGAAATTGAGAGTGAGTATCTGTCCCACCTTTTTGGGGGGGACACAATTGCAGTTTTTGGTTCCGTTAACATCTGTCCCAATCCAATTCATGTCAAATGCAGTACAACATGTCATGTCTAGTTCTACATGCAAAAAGCATTATAACCTGTCCTGTCCTGTAACAAGATAACCACAAGAAAGAAGGTTTTTGAGAGTACCAAAAGGCCTTCACCGGGTCTCATGAGGCTACAAAGATCAACACAAACTCTATCTCCCATTCCCGTCATTTCAACTCGAGTAATAGTAGCTTTGGTCAAACCCAATAGGTTGACTTCTTTATTTCTTTTATCAAGATGTTCCTAATAATGTCAAATATGTAAGAAACCATGACACATTAGAGACTTTATGGGTATTAAAAAATGTACCTTTAGCTCAAAGACAGGTTTAAGTTTAACATCTTCAGTTTTCAAAACTACTCCCACTAGACCTTGCTCCACTGCCTACAAAAGGCTGATAATAAAACTGAGATGTTGTTTCTTTTTTATTTAATTGATTTAGGGGCTGTTTATTTTTTTACTTAATAGGCTTAATAGTAAAAGTACTTAATGTGGACACCTATACATAATTTTTTGTTACTTTAACTTGGCGGGTTTAGGTTGAAATTCCACCATCCAACTATTTGTTGTGTCCTTATTTGGTCACTCTGGAATTTTTATTTTTTTTTGTACATATAAGGTCTCTTAAAATTTTTAAATCATTATAACCGGTTATAGCATTTTGCTTGCAGGACTTAATGGTATAATCAGTAAAATAAAAAGAGTTTAAGTACCTTTGATGGACAAAAAATTCTAGAGTGACAAAATATCGACAACGAATAGTTGGTTATTAATATATAAACTATTAATATATACTTTTATTATCAATATACTCTTTAAGTACTTATTATCAATATACTCTTTATATACAGCCGCCTACTTTAGAAAAGTTACTCAATTAAAGGAATGTTAATTCAAATACAAAAAATAATAATAATAAAATCACCGTTATAATATGGTAGATTTTCCAAATAACAATAATAAAAATTTCACACTTATAAACATGGGATGTAATATAAATATCTACGCTTATAAATAAATAAAACATAATAATTAATGCAGTGAAAATTCGTTCCATCGCTATTTTGGTAATTGACCCGCAGTATAAATGGGTCAAAGAGGTGGCAATTTTGGTAATTGACCCGTAATATAATATATTGTATAGGTGATGTTGTAAAATACGACGGATCCGAATTGACTTTAGACAATATTAGCTCAATGCGGAATAGGATCAAAATTATCAAACGATAATAATCACAACGAAAATACGAATGAAGTAAATAAAATAGAGACACGAGGATTTACGTGGAAAACCCAAATCGGGAAAAACCACGGGCGGAGGAAGCCGAGAACCAATTCACTATATTTTGTGGTGTTTACAAAGTGTTTGGGAGAATACAAAAAATACAAAGAGTTTGAAACTCTTATGTATTTATAAGAGAAGAGACGTTTTGGTTTTTGGTGTGGTTTGTATGAAATGATTTCTATCCTATATATAGGATTTCCTATGCATGCCATTGTTGGAAAAATGGCTCATTTGAATTCTTTGGTTACAGGCCATATTTGAAACTATATTTAGCAGCCTTTGAAAATTCTTTGTTGAATTTTGAAGGCATATTCCACAATCTCCACCTTGACTTCAAAATGAGACAAAATGAAAAACTTTAACTTGCACAATGATCATGCAAAACAGTTTATCAACAGCTCATCATACTCCAAATCTCTATAAGAATCTGCAAACACCATATGAGAAAAAATTGATCCTGAAAAATAAGTATACTTCCTCCACCACGAGCCTATCAGGCTCAAATGCGATCAGAAACACCCACCAAATCCAAACATGTTTTGAACTTGGCAATTGGAAGACTTTTAGTGAACATATCAGCGGGATTATCATTGGTGCTGATCTTGTTTACCGTAATATCGCCTTTAGCAATAATATCTCTGATGAAGTGATAACGAACATCAATATGCTTCGTTCGATCATGGAACATTTGATCCTTTATCAGAAATATTGCACTTTGATTGTCACAAAAAACAGTTTTAACGGATAACTTGTTTGAAAGCTCACCTATCAACCGTTTCAACCAGAGGGCTTCTTTCACTGCTTCCGTAACAGCCATGTATTCGGCTTCGGTGGTGGATAACGCTACGGTGGACTGTAACTGCGCTTTCCAGCTAATTGCGCAATCACCCAAAGTAAACACGTACCCTGTAATCGATCGTCTTTTATCCAAGTCCTTTGCATAATCGGAATCCACATAGCCAAGTACTCCACTATCGGTTTTGCCAAACCGCAGACATAAAAAAGAAGTACCTCGCAAGTACCGAAAAATCCATTTAACAGCAGCCCAATGCTCCTTTCCTGGATTCGCCATGTATCTGCTCACCATGCTTACCGCATATGACAAATCTGGACGTGTACAAATCATAGCATACATAAGAGATCCTACAGCGCTGGAGTATGGTACCTTTGCCATGTATGTTATATCTTTTTCGGTGGTAGGACTTAAGGCAGATGATAGCTTGAAGTGGGCTGCAAAAGGAGTGCTGACTTCTTTTGCGTCATGCATATTGAAACGGTGCAGAACCTTCTCAATGTAGCTTTGTTGAGAAAGGTATAGAGTTCTTGCACTACGGTCTCGCACTATTTCCATTCCTAGAATTTTCTTGGCAGCACCCAAGTCCTTCATATCGAACTCAGCATTCAACTGGTCTTTTATCTTTTGAATCTCCTTTATATTCTTCGCTGCAATTAACATGTCATCCACGTATAAAAGTAGATAGACCATTGAACCATCGTCACACTTCTTGTAGTAAACGCAGCTGTCGTAGGTGCACCTTTTCAGCTTGTGACTGGTCATAAATGAGTCAAACCTTTTATACCATTGTCGCGGAGATTGCTTGAGGCCATAAAGAGACTTCTTCAATTTGCACACGTAGCTTTCCTTGCCAGGAGCTACAAAACCTTCAGGTTGTTGCATATATATCTCTTCCTCAAGCACACCATTTAAGAATGTTGTAGAAACATCAAGTTGCTCTAACTCATAGTCATGAGAGGCAACTAATCCCAACAAGACACGTATTGACGTGTGTTTCACAACCGGAGAGAAAATGTCGGTATAATCGATACCTGGGATTTGGCTGTAGCCTTTGGCTACCAAACGAGCTTTATATCTTGGTTTGTCACCAGGGTGGATAGCCTCCTTCAACTTGTAGACCCATTTGCACTTAACTGTCTTCTTACCCTTTGGAGCTGGAACGAGATCCCATGTGCCATTTTTCTGAAGAGATTCCATCTCCTCGTGCATGGCAACCATCCACTTATTAGAATGTTTGGATTGAATGGCCTCGTTGTAGCTTGTGGGCTCCAGAACAGACTCAACTTCATTGGCAACTGTAAGTGCATAAGCGACAGAATTGGCTTGAACATATCTCTTTGGAGGTACAATCTGTCTGCGATGTCTATCTCTTGCAATGGAGGGACTGTGAGGTTGGCTTGGAGCTTCGGCTGGCTCATGAGAAGAGGAATGTTGATTATTCGAGGGTTGAGAAACCTCGACACCTTCATGAGACTGGTCCTCGAAAGATGAATTTAAAGGAAGCTCCACCTCCACTCGAACTTTGTCTTTTTCCGAATTTTCATTTTCTCTAGTCTGAATGGTGGAGACAGGATGAAGCATGGCTTTTTCATCGAAGGTCACATCTTTAGAAGTCAAAACCTTGCTTAGCTCCGGGCTCCATAATTTGAACCCTTTAACACCTGTCGGATATATGAGAAAGACGCATTTAATTGCCCTTGGTTCCAATTTACCGTTATCAACTCGGGCATATGCTGGACATCCAAATGGAATCAATTTCGTGTAATCAGCAGCTTGGCTGGTCCAAAGCTCAAATGGGGTCTTCTTTTCAATAGCACGAGAAGGGGAACAGTTGATAACGTAGCATGCGGTTGAAGCGGCCTCGGCCCAAAAAGACTTCGGCAACTTCGAATGAGATAGCATGCATCGGACCTTCTCCATGATGGTGCGGTTCATACGTTCCGCTACGCCGTTCTGCTGTGGTGTATGAACTACGGTGCGATGCCTCGTAATTCCTTCCCTACGGCAATAGGAGTTGAATTCTTCAGAACAGAATTCCTGTCCATTATCAGTACGAAGGTATTTCACTTTAAAACCTGATTGCTTTTCAACCAATACTTTCCAATCTCTAAAAGTTTGGAATACTTCTCCCTTTGACTTTAAGAAGAACGACCATACCTTTCTTGAGAAATCGTCAATGATCGTGAGCATATAAGAGGCTCCACCTTTCGATGTAACCTTCGCTGGTCCCCATAAATCAGAGTGTATGTAGTCAAGTGGCCCTTTCGTCGTATGTTTGCCACCGATAAAACTCACTCGCTTCTGCTTTCCAAATACACAATCTTCACAGAATTCAAGTTCGGTTGATTTGTGCTTCCCGAGCAACCCCCTTCGACTTAGTTCATTCATACCATGGTATGACATGTGAGCGAGCCTGAGGTGCCATAGACGAGAGCGATCAACGTTGGAGAGGGATTTAGAACATACCGAGACTTCGCCGGAGATAACTTGCCCATCCATAATGTAAAGGTTTGCGGATTTTCTAACTCCTCGGATGACCACAGAACCTTCCTTGAAAATATGGAGTTTCCCGTCTTTGCCAACAAACTCGTAACCTTTCTTCTCGAAAGTACCGAGACTTAGTAAATTTCGCCTAAGACCGGAGACATGCTTCACATCTTCAATTGTTCGAACAACACCATCGAACATGCGGAACCTGACTGTACCATGTCCAATAATACGGCACGAAGTATCGTTGCCCATCAAGACATGTCCTTGGTTAACATTTTCATATGTATGAAAAATACTTCGGTTGGAGCTCATATGAAAAGTACATGCTGAATCAAGAACCCATTCGCTCATGGTAATTAAACCGAAGTCCGAAACGGATAGAAGCTCGCCATCGGAACCGGTTTCGGCTACATCAGCTTCTACGGTAGTACCTGCTGGTTTACCATTCATGGTTGCCTTCTCCTTCTCCTTGTTTTTCAACTTGTAACATTCATCGATCAGATGTCCCTTTTTATGACAATAATTACAATACTTGCGCTTGCCTTTGGACTTAGATCTAGATCGGTTTTGTGAAGAATTACCTCTCTCGTTGGTTCTCCCTCTAATGTTGAGACCTTCGGCTTTTGAATCGTTGCTGCTGCCACTAATAATCTGCTTCATCTTTTCTTTTGAATCAAGAGCGGTCATTATCTCATCCAAGACAAGAGTGTCTCGACTATAGATAATGGTATCACGAAAGTGATCATAGGAATCTAGGAGTGATGATAATAAAAATAGCGCCAAATCTTCATCTTCATATTTGACGTCCATATTTTCCAGATTTCCTACAAGCTCTTTAAAAGTAGAGAGGTGATCAGATAAAGAACTTCCCTCACCCATCTTGAGGTTGAAGAGTCGTTGCTTCAGGTGTAGCTTGTTTGGCAAGCTTTTCGTCATTAGTAGCTGTTCGAGCTTTAGCCAGAGAGCCGCCGCAGATGTCTCTTTCAGTACATCTTGGAGAACGTCGTTGGATAGATGCAGACGGATCTGCGACGACGCCTTCAAATCTTTCATTTCTTTTTCCTCAGTCGACCAAGTTGCCGGCATTTTCTCCATTCCTAATAGTGCTTTGTGGAGATCCATCTGGATGAGAATATCTCTCATCTTTACTTGCCACAGCGGAAATCGGGTATTCCGATCCAGCAGCGGAATATCGTATTTCACCGAAGACATGATTTATTACTTGATAAAATGATCCCAGCAAGCTAATATCAAAACCCGGACGCTCTGATACCAATTGTTGTAAAATACGACGGATCCGAATTGACTTTAGACAATATTAGCTCAATGCGGAATAGGATCAAAATTATCAAACGATAATAATCACAACGAAAATACGAATGAAGTAAATAAAATAGAGACACGAGGATTTACGTGGAAAACCCAAATCGGGAAAAACCACGGGCGGAGGAAGCCGAGAACCAATTCACTATATTTTGTGGTGTTTACAAAGTGTTTGGGAGAATACAAAAAATACAAAGAGTTTGAAACTCTTATGTATTTATAAGAGAAGAGACGTTTTGGTTTTTGGTGTGGTTTGTATGAAATGATTTCTATCCTATATATAGGATTTCCTATGCATGCCATTGTTGGAAAAATGGCTCATTTGAATTCTTTGGTTACAGGCCATATTTGAAACTATATTTAGCAGCCTTTGAAAATTCTTTGTTGAATTTTGAAGGCATATTCCACAGGTGAAATGGGTAAAAGTGAAACGAGAGTGGGAGCCTTAGCCACCCAAAATATTGCTTTATTCAAAAATTAGATTATTATTGTAATAATTTTTGAAATTATATATAATACACTAATCATTTGTAAACCTAACAAAATTTGGACAAATCGAATTCAAAAAAGAGTTATCCAAGATGACTAGTGGACATTCCTCCTATACAGACAGCTAGAATAAAAATAAAAATTCATAAATACTATATTATCTATAAGAATTTAAGAGTACCTTAACACCGGAAACATTTTTTAAAAGCTTTTCTGATTTGAGGGATGTTTGAAGCAAGTCGGCCCTTTCCTTCATCTAATAAAAACATTAAAACAAAATCATTGTACAAAAAAACAAGCATCGTGAAATTAGTAAAAATGTGAATGGGACAAATTGAAGTAAAAAAAAGGGAAAGATATTGTATGAGAAGAGAGAAAAATTGAATAAAACTACATGACAGATAAAAAAAGAGTTACCAAATGTTCTTGTAGAGTTCTTTTTTGAAGCATTTGAGGACAGCTTCTAGAAAGTCTGACTATTTGACCACGAACGATTGCCTGAAACTCAACAATCGCACGCATACAATGTAAAGTTTCTCTCCTCACTAAGTGACCACGAATGACAGCTTGGAGCCTTATAATGCCTTTGAGTACCCAAAATGCCCTTCGAGCCTTCATGAAGTTATTAATATTAGTAAAAGTGTGATCCACGCTTATTACATAAAACACAAAACAAGAAAAATGAAATAAATAATGAGAATAACAATAACAATTAGTAAAAGGTCACATTCATGCAACCTATAGAAAATCAAATAGAATATTCAGGAAAACATATTTTTCAGGCAAATTTCATGGAATAGCAACGTAGTTTGCTCTTGCTACCAATATGGAAAATGTACTTTAAGTTTTAACAACAATAACAATGTGCTTTCATTTCTTTACAAATAACAGCAATGTACTTTATTTTTTACCCATAACAGCAATGTACTTATATTTCGCTACAAACATGGGCAGTGTACTTAAGTTGTTACATATGGCTCTTACCTATAAAGAAATGCTAGTACATTGCTATTATGATTAAAAGGAATTGTAAGTAGGTTGTTAACTTGTTATTATGTGTAAACAATTGTAAGCATGTTGTTGTTAGGACACTCACAAGGGAACATTGTTGCTATTGTAGGCTAGCTATTGCTAATATGAGTAAAAAATGTAAGTATGTTGGATAAAGATGAAGTACATTGCCTATATTGGTAAAAGGAGAGAAGCACATTGCTATTTCCTGAAATGATCTTTTAGAATGCATTTTATCAAGTTCCAGAACCATTCCAAGTATCCCCTGAACGCTGCCTGAACCTTTGTAGAAGCCTGCTGTAACCTGGTTAACTCATTATCATTTGCACCATTATCATGCATTAAGTTGTTGGCACTGAAGCTCTTTTGTAATTGGGTGATGACATGGCACACTGGACTTGATATCACAATAGAATCAGAACTAGAATCACTCGATTGTGAGCTGATGATAGAAAATGAGGTCTTTTTGTCTAAAGTAGCATCCTTCAAGAATACAGGATCAAACTAATGATTAGGTCACTAATAGGTAAAGTATGCTTACTTGAATATAAGTGATAGGAAACAAACATAAATTACTTACTTTTGAGAGATTAGATTTTGATGACTTCTTCCCAAAAGCAACACTCTTGACCCAATTTCCAGGAGATTTCCCCATTATTGGAGATAGAAGTTGGGAACAGTGTAACCTCAACACTCAAAAGCCCCTGGATTCCATAAATGAAGTCAAGAACAAATGATTTCTTATGCGTATATACATTCATGTAGCAATAATCTGAATATTTTATCATTGTTCATAAGTAATTTAAATCTAAGCATTCTCCGGCTACAATTAGATATATAAGCTATCAGAGACGTTAAACAAGTTTGATCAGTGAAATCAAAAGTCCAAAACATGCCTACGAACTAAAGTAATTGTGAAAAAACGATTATCATTTAACTACGTAACAAGTACTAATATGAACCAGACAACCAAAATCCAATTGCAAGCATCATAAACGGCAGAAGCATCGAATTAAAGCAATGTGACGATAACCTAGCACAGATCTGCAACAGAACCAAACTTCAACTGATCAAAATCAAAATTACACGACGACCTAGGGTTCTAACCAGTGTGCTTAAGATCTGAAAATGTACCTGATCAACAAATCGCTCTTAGAACCCTACCTTATCAACCTGCCAAACCACAACAAAACTCAACTAGAAAAAAACACAACAAAATTTTTCGAAAACACAGATAAAAGAGACTGAAGCCAAATAAAAAAGAGAGTGTGTGTTGCCGTTCAAAAAAAAAAGAGAGAGACTGAAGGCAAAAAACTTGATCGAAACAGTACCTTGAATCGGAGCATGCAGCCAACTTCGCCTCTTTCTGTCAATATACAACGGCTGATATGGCCTTGACTTGGTGAGTTGGTTCGTGAATGGTTTTTATCTTTCTCACCTCTTCTCTCGTTTTTACCTACCTATTGCAGTTAATAGTACACCAGTGTACGCCTTCATCTTCATCTTCATGTACGTCTTCCATTTTCACCGGTGTACGTCTTTGTCTTCGAGAGAAGAGATGAGAAAGGTAAAAACCCTTGTTTGACTTAACAACCAGCTCACCAAGTCAAGGCCACATCAGCCATCGTTACCGGCTAATAAAGGGTTATCGAAAGAAAGGGACCAATTTGAATAAAATTGCCAGTTTCCTAGGCTTTTCTATACAAAAATAAAAAATAAAAAATAAATATTAGGACTAAATCATTAATTTTTCCTAAAATATTCAGACTTTTCTGTAGAAAACCTTTATTTTATATCATATCTTTCTGTTCTTATTTTTTTCGGCAACTTTTTTTAAAACTTATTTAGTTATTTAATTATAACTAGTGGGGTCCCGTGCGATGCACGGGTTCCGTATGGTTGTTTTAATTCTGTGAAGGTTATTACCGAATAGCAAGATTATTACCGAATAGATCAACCAGTACTGTTGTAGAACAGAAGACACAAGGAAAACCCACATCTTCTCTAGATATATAAGATCTTTATAGTGATTAACAAAGAAAAATACAGAAAACTACAACATACTTGACCAGAAAGTATGATTGTCCATGCAAAATGTCCAACTTACACTTGCTATGTTTAGTTCTGCTCATCTGATTGCTTTGCTACACAACTGTTGTTACTTCATGACAACCTACTATCATAACAAAAATATGAGTAATTTGCAATTTTGGTCCCGGTGCTTTGAGGAACCAAATACAAAACAATTTCAATGTAGAAATGACAAAATTAAAAGTATGATGCTATAATTAAAAAGATTTTGGAGAATAATGTCATAATAAGAAAAAAAAATTGAAAGTACAATGAAGGAAATGGAAGTAACATGCTACAAAACACAATACTACAGGAGTACATTGTTACTTCTTGTATTAGTCCAAATGTAATTATTTGAATATCATAAACACAATTGAACTATGAATACCTGGAATGACGGGAGAGTAGACTACTATATGCATTTCAAGAACTGTTTGGGTTGGTAACTTACAAATCAGTTAGTACACACAAACACCTGAATTCATATTATTGAAACAAACAAATTTGGATGAAAAAGCGATATATCATTTATTTCAAATCCTCAAGAACTTAGATCTAAAATAGCAATTAAAAATCAGCACCTGAATATATAATTATAGACGGACAGTTTAACTGGACAAATCATTGATATAATTCGGGTTGTTGGGTTTTTTCCGGTATTGATGAGCTAATTTATGCTGGTACCTTTAACCAGTGATTCACACCTAATAAAATAAAGACTAAAAACACGATTTTGTAATAGAAATAAATGAAGATTATATTGCTATTTCTTGCATTTAACCTAACTAAAACCATCAAAATTTATAAGTGTGTTTTGTCTTGACCTTAGAAACCTTGGAAAGACCTATAAACCGATATAATGAATGCCCATTAGGCTGATTGAAATGTCTACAAAGGTAAGCCAGAGGGAGAAACTGCAAAAAGAAATCCCCATTATGAGCCTGGTATACCATAATTAACCAATCAAAATCTTGTATAAAAATTGTTTCTATGTAAATATAAAAGCTTAAGCTATAAAAAATCAAACCGCGTCACAAGAGTGACATCATTCTTAAGAAGAACATCATAAAGAATATAGCAAGAGGGAAAGGATGCAAAACAAAATTCAATAGTAAAATATGAAATCCATGATAAAAATTTGAAGGAATTTGTAATTACAGTAATAGCCTCCAATCACTCATTTTGGCACAATACAAACCATATCACTTGAGACAGAAACAATGTTATGATGAATTGCTTCTAATTTACAAAATCATAATTATTTCGCAAGAAAAAATGTACCTTATTTGCACCATCGCAAAATTGTTGAGGTAGTAGCTGACATTAAATAATTGTTCTCCCTTATTTTTCACCAGCATATGTTTATTTACCACTATATTACACCACAAATTATGATAAACAAAAATACAATTTTAGCCAAAATAGTGTATATAACATGACTTTTGTTCTCAAAGTAAAATACAGGAGACAAAAAATACCCCGCGTGGGGGCTTTACCAGGACAACGTACTTTTCCTTTTCTACCGATATGAGTAATATACTGTAAGTTTACCAATAATAGCAACATAGTTACCATTTTTTAACAAAACGTGCCCATTTTAGTAAAATTTCCAAGGAAAATTACATACTTGTCCATAACTAATTGCCATTATTTGCTTTAAAGTTTAATCTTTAAATGTTCATAAATACTCAGGTGCTAGTTTGCTACTAATGTGATAAGGTACCTTTTGCTTAATTTTTGATGTAAACACAGGCAAGTACTTCTTGTCTTGTTGACACAAAAGAAAGACAAAAACAAAAAAACAAAAAAAATAATGGGATCAAATGGCACCAAAAGCTACATGCAAAAGCAACAATTTTTCCTCTACTTTTGTAATTTTTTATGTATATTTTTATTCTGACTAATAGTCAAATGGTGCCATTAAACAGTGTGTCATGTTATATTTTGGAGAAAATAGAGTAGAAACATATTATTAACATTATATTAGAATTTATACCTTTGCTGCGACATCACCAAGATTCCCAGAAATAGCAAAATGATTTTAAATCACCCGAAATGAAGGGTCCTTTAGCCCTCTTGCTACAGCCTGTTGAAGTTATCAATCACATCAACTTCTAAAATTTTGAAAGAGAAAACAGTGAGGATGAAATTTGTTGCACTTTTATGGTTTTGTCTTTTCTATATTTAAATGGTATATTAAGTTCCATAAGTTGCGGATTGTATGAAAAAAAGAAGAGGAATTAAGCACCTTAGCAAGATTCCCTAAAGATGCCAGTGGCAGGAAATATGCAGGATAGAGAGGTGTAGTCAGATGAAAGATGCTGCATCATATTAAAACACAAAAAAATTATAAAATTTATAAATAAAACTTGGGTATTCTATGTCGAAATAACTCAAGAATTCAAAAACCCATTTTTCTTGATATTAATAATATGGGGGTTTTTGAAATAATTCGCAAAACAAACGCTAGGTTACCTTATTCTAGCGGCACAACGGAGTCCATGGATATTTGGTAGATCCGTTGTATCATTGTTAGTCAAACTGCAACCTCTCTCCACTGTTTCCGCTTCCGGTGGTAGTTCATCCAATGTGTATAAAAAAATTAATATTTTTTATTACGAATTCACGATTTATAATGCTCGAAATGGAAAGATGTGGAAAAACTTACACGAAAAGCTTGTTGAAGGACGCGTAACATATCGCGTGTACGTTTTCTTTTTGTGGCGACTTCATCGGGTTCTTGTAACATTTGTTCAAACAAATCGTCCCTGTACAGCTTCTTGATGAACACATTGTGGAGTTCTCGTTTGTTATGGTTAACCTTGTGATGGATTTAAAAGGAATATAAGTTAAAGAATGAGAAGAAAATAAGAATGAGCGGGGTCGATATGGTAATTACCAGAAAGTGCATGATTGCCTTGGGAACAGAGTCCTCGATGTTTTTTTTGACAATATCATAATATGAACGAAGTATAACTTTGTGACATGTATCTCAATGGCTTCCTGATCTGAATGGGCATCTAAGGGCCTCAAAACAGTTGGGGGCTACATTGGAAATTAAACAAACATCATTAGCATGATTATTGAAGTTGTATAATTTTAAAGAAAATGTGATTTTTTATTTTTGAAAACATACCTCCCTGAAATGGATCATTGAAAAAGCATGATCCAATGCAGAAACAGATTCATTGAAAAGTTTGTTTGCAGGATTTTCTTTCACAGAAGAGCGACTATCTGAACCACCAAATATTGATGAAATTCCCCAACTTGCGCTTCCTGGAAAAAGACAACCATAAATAAAAATTGTAAGTGTATTTACTAAAAGGTCCTCATGCAATAAAATTAATCTTGTTTTTCTATGTTCATCAAGTTTTGAATCGAAAAATTACCAGCTGTTGGCTTCTCAACTTCACCAACTGCCCGGGACCCAGGTTGATTATGCTGTAAAGATAAAAAACGGTCTGTTAATCGAAGAAAAAAAAATAAAAACACCTGCATCTTTGAAATATCTTCAAAAATTCGTGTACCAACTCCTAAGAAAGTAAGAAAGTAGGTATGTTCTTCCTAGAGTTGTTTGACTATCATCCCTCAAAATTAAGCCAACAAATCCCTCAAAAACCCTAATCACATCCTCAAATGATGACAAGCTAAACTCCCCGGGTTGCACTTGTAGTCTATCTCCCAATATTTTGCGAGATGAAAGTTATTGTAAGTGATATGCTTGAGGACATGGTGTCAATTACAATGAATGGGGATATTGTGAGGTATAAAAAATATAAGAGAAACAAATAGACTGTAATTGTGGGTAACTGTCGATAAAAACAGAAGAAATTACCATGTTTTTTGGTAACTAATTGGCTAATCAATTCGAAAGCTTTGTCTTCTGAATTGAGCTCTTGGAACACCAAGTTCGCCATGAGTAGCTCTTGGTACCATTGCAGCACTATTACAGGTATGCTTTTATCGTATAAGACACTAACTTTTACTTCTACTTCATATGCAGTATATATCTTTATGGATTTTCATTGGGTCTCTCTCACAATAGTTCTTAGTTTTGTCACTCACAGTTGTGGTCTCCATACCATTTAATTTCAGTCTGGTGTTATCCTTCAACCTTCTCTAGAATATTTTTATCTGTTTATAATTTCTTTAGGTTCTTTCAGTTATTGGGATTTTTTTGTTCCATTATTGACAAAAGCATATAGATTTATGGGGTTCATAGTTAGCTAAAGCTCTATTACCATTGTCATGAGTGATGAGACATGGGTTCATTAATTTTATGTCTTTTTTCTTGATAATTCATTAATTGTTGTTTGTTGTCATGTTATCTCACTGATGCCAAGTTTTACCTACTTGCAGGAGATAGTGTCAATCTATCACTTTCTATCACCGCCTAATTTGACTCCAGCTCAGTCAAACAGAGTTTGCAATGCACTTGCTCTTCATCAGGTGCACCTTTTGTTATTCATACCAAATTTTTTTTGCTGCATTTTCAGGCTTTATGTTGGTCATCTTGGTTGAATGGTTTTTTCCTTTATTTTTGCAGTGTGTAGCTTCACATCCAGTCACACAAATCACGTTGTCCAAAAAAATAAAATGTGATTACCACATTTATTGTATCACATTGAACCCATAAACATATTCAGGCATATACTCCTTTTTCAATAAATACTCTGATAAATAGGCAAATAATTTAAAAATATACACGTAAGAAAATTAAAGTGCATGAGAAAGATATTTCCTTTTCTTCCTTTCTTGATTTTCTAATACATTATACTATGACCACTTTATTTAGTTAGAATTCTTTAATTCGAACTAAGTTATATCCTAGTGCTTCATTGCTAACCAAAATCTTTTCCAATCCGAACATTCTTTCCTGGATGTACCTGTAGATGTAGAGGAGAAGAAAGCAAAAGCTGCTTATGAGGTGGAACATTTATTCAGTTTTACACATCAAATCTCATACATATGGCTATCTATTGTCTAATTGATCTGTTAAACAAATCATATTATGTGCGCTTGTGAACATTTTAGTTCTGCGTTTGCAGATATACTTGGATTTAGGGTTTAATTCTACGATAAAAAACAAATTGATTGCACAGTATTTTAGCAATTATAAGTAAACGAAGCTCATATACCTTTGTTCCACGCTGTCGAATAATGATTGCACGGTTGCACCAGGCTTCGCGACTTGGTCCCCGTAAATCTTAACACCAAGCCTCTGACCTTTTGAATCATGACCATTCTTTGTACTTCCAGCTCCTTTTTTGTGCGCATTTTGTATCGTAAATGGCGTTCTAACCGGTATCGAAATTGAAATCTTACGAGCAGTGGGAAATTTTTGACCGATGTGTTTAACCTTTTGCCTAAAAACGGAGATGGTGAAGCTTTACGGAACCACCTCTGTAACCGATCAAAAGGAATGAAACTTTGAGTGGAGAGAGAGAAAGAGAGAGATGAAAGGATCGGAGGAATACGTCTCTGGAAGTCACAGTTTTTGGTGCCGAGATGGACTTCGGCGGACAACATCATCTGTATATCGGCCTCCTTCGCGGTCAAAGGTTGTGCCATTGATGCTACTTCACTGGTATCTGCTGTGGTTCTTAGGGTTTCGGAACTTCGCCCTTGCAGGTAGACTAATTCAGAACGAAGATACGAACGACTATCGCAAACAACCAGTAATGGCGGAGGAACCGAGTGGAGAGGACGTAAAATCCAGAGAGTGTGAACGATCCAAGTAGGCGGTGACTGCTCTCGAATACTGAGGAGGGGATGGTGGGAATCGCAAAATCAGTGGAAGGTTGTAGAAGACCCAAAGTCGGGTTAACCAGATCCGAACCCGAAACAGACCCGCGTATGACAATCCAAAAAAAAAAAACGTACACCATGTTATGATAAATTACGCCAATTAATATATAGATAAATAATAGTAAGAAAAGTGAGTCATAGTGTCATGGCAACGCCGATTGATTTGGCATGTTCTCGTGTTTGAAATATGTATTTTTTTTTCAATTACTTCATGTTATATGATGTTTTTGTTATTTTATTGTTTTTCTAATTATGTGTTTTGATAAATAGTTTTTTATTTTTTTTTTGTTTATTTTGTTTTTCTTTGTTTTATTGTCTTATTGTTATTATTACTATTAGTAGTATTATTATTAAATTCATATTATTATATTGATAAAATTTTACAACTAATCAGCGTGGTTACAATGCTAAAAAGTGGATGTTCATACAAGACTTTCACAAATGCCAAAGTGAAAGAGTATATGGGTGAAGTAGACCATATTGAAGCAATGAAATACATTGCTCATTCCAAATTGAAAGAGTATATGGGTGAAGAAGACCTTATTGAAGCAATGAAATGGATTGCTCCGAAAAAGTCTTTCGAATTTCCAAATATACAGAATAAGACATGGTGGAGTATGCAACCTAACAATTGACTGGTGAGGCCCAATATTGGTGGGAGATGACAACAAATACAATGGATGAGGTTTTGGATATTTCAATCACATGGAAGAACTTAAAAAAGTTATTAATGGATTAATATAGTTCTAAGATTGCACTACCACAATTAGAGGCTGATTTTATGAAACTGCAATAAGGTATTAGAATGATTCGGGAGTACACCTCAAAATTTTAATAAGAGGAAAATCTATGATAACCTCAAAAAACTGATACTCATGAGGTCATTAATGACAATAGAACTTTTGAACCAAAACGGAAATAAGAGGAAAATCTATGATAACCTCCAAAAATGTTTACTCTTCAGGGTCTAATTTAAAACCAACCGCTAGCAAGAACAATGATAAATGGCGAGAAAAATGTAGGAAAAACATAGTGGAAGTTGAATCTTCACAACTATGGTTCTGAAATTCTACAATTATGGAAAAAAAGAGCATCGAGCTTGAGAATGTCGATAAAAAAGAGTTTGTTTCAATTGTCAAGATATGAATCACTTAAAGAATGACTGTCCAAAAAAATACATTGACAGATAGCGAGGAAAAGAAAGAAGTACATAAAGCATGCGGAATCGCATTCCAAATAACAATCGAAGAGACTATTAATACGTCTGATGTGGTGTCAGGAACTTTTATTGTAAACTTTCTACCGATGCACGTACTTTTTGATTTGGGTGCCACACACTCTTTTATATCATCATTGCTTACAAAGTAGAACGCCGTTGTATTGCCTCTAAATAATTATCTAGTTGTTGAAATGGTTGATGGGGGCCACACACTTGAAAAAAAAAGCATTTAATTGGGTGTAGTATTGAGATTGATGGTCGTCTAATTATGCATGACACAATTAGACGACAATGATGCATTCCTAATCATTTATTAGGTAATAGATTTATGAGAAATTGAGAATAATAAGCTTGGTGGAGGTGGCAACTTGGGTTGACAATAGGTAAAATGACTCGATTTGAGTTCAAAAAAAGGTATGCACCCTTATACCTTCCCCATCAACCAATCCACGAATGTTAGCCAACATGGGTGCGGTAAGTTGTGAAAACGTAACAACTTTTGACCCAAATTCGTTTTCAACACATCAATTTCCCACCTCTAGATCACCTTAAGAAAATTGGTATCGATGTTTAAGCAAGACGAGCTGTACGGACCGACCCTATTAATTGTAAAATCACATGTCAAGATTACAAAAAAAAAAAAAAAAAAAAAGGTTGATTTATCATTTTTCGACAATGAATTCTTGAATTTCAATACCAGTATGCCTAGCACCACCTTGTACTCTCACCAACACTTCATCACCTACCTTCAGTGACGTCACTGCAATTGCTGTTCCTTCATTTCCCCCACCTACAAATAAATCAATCCATTTATTTATCAATTAATATATTATATAATGGAGATAAACAGAACCCCAAAAAGACAAACCTTTACTTGGAGGTACAAGTCCAACAGTCTCCGCGTTTTGTAGAAGAATGTTGTAACAAGTTTTATCGTCTGAATCAATCTGTAATTATAAATTTTAAACAAAGATTCAACCACTTAACTCATTTTTTGTACTGAGTTTTAGAATTGGGGTAAGACGGTAAAACTACAACGTACTTTCACCATTTTATCGATTTAGCTCCTATACATTTTTTAAAAAAACATTTTTCTCGATAAAGAAAAACACAACATACTTTTATTATTTTATCAATTTAGCCACTTATTGTGATAGAACCATTATACTTTGATTGACCATTTATAAAAACAATTATAAATAATTTTCCCTCACTTTTGAGAAATATTGAAATAAAAAAAATCACACCCGACTTTCACATTTTAGCCACTTTAACTATTTTTTCTATAGTAATTAAATCATTATACTCTTTCTGACGGATTAAAACCTGGTTTTGAAAAGGTTAATATTAAAAGAAAAAAGAAAAAAACACACTTTCAGGATTCTTTCGATTCAGCCACTCAACCTTTATTCCTAATGAATTCAATATGGAATCGATAAAAAAAATTTATAGTCGATATAAATTGATTGTGCTTTTTTGTATTTTTCCCTTTACCTTAATATAAAAATAGATGACCAGGAAATATTACTTTTTAACTTGGAAAAAGTATAGTGGTCTAATCACTAGAGAAAATAATTAAGTGGCCAAAGAAATAAAATGGTAGAATATACAACAAGTATTCTGTATATTTTCTTTTAAACTACTACCGACAACTCAGCGTTGGGAGTTTGATATTATTGTTGTTGTAATTATTCGAGATGAAATTACTATAAAAAAAATAATATATAATAATAAATAAATGAAACCTTTGCATCAATAATGATTAATGGTCGGGTCTCGATCTTTACACGCCCAACTACAGCTGTTCGTTGTATGCCATTTTGATCAACAACAAGAATCTCTTTTCCAGCCTTCAGCTCTGAAAGGTAGCATGTTTTGCCACCTGGAACCGCCACGTAGGCATGCACTGGCCCCTACAAATGTTGACAAGTCATCAATGTAAAAAAAATGTTCAATTAATGTTTGAAAATGTTCCAAAGAAATAAGCTTCTATAATAAAATATAAAAATACCTCCGAAATTAAAAACTCACTGCGTTAACTCGAAAAGGCCTGCTGGCAATGTAATTTGACTCTAAGCATTCCGAGTGAACAAGGAATAATCCTCTAGCAAAAGATCCAACCTACACGATAAGCTATTAGGAATTAGTATCAGAAGGGCATTTTCGTCTTTTGCACATACCACCGATTGAGAGTACCAAAAGGCCTTCACCGGGTCTCATGAGGCTACAAAGATCAACGCAGACTCTATCTCCCATTCCGGTCATTTCAACTCGAGTAATAGTAGCTTTGGTCAAACCCAATTGACTTCCTTCTTTATTTCTTTTATAAAAATACTCCTGATGATATAAACTATATAAGAAACCATGACTCACTAGACACTTTATGGTATTTAAAAACGTACCTTTAGTTCAAGGACAGCTTCAACATCCTCAGTTTTCAAAACTACTCCCCCTAGACCTTGCTCCAATGCCTACAAAAGGCTAATAACAAAACTAAGATATTCTGGTGTTTCTTTTTGACTTAATGTAACAAATAATGACTCATTACAATGTCACAAGTCATGAAACTTTTCAAATCCTTTTCTAGATTAGAAGCTTTACCTCTAAGAAAATTTGAGATTCTGAGAGACCTTTTGAGATGGCAAAGACTGTTTTGTGAGTACCATGAAATGCTGCAACAATGTTTTCTGCAGGAATCACCTGAAAAGAAGCATAGTTCATAACCAATTAAGAAGTGAAAATGACAAATATGTCTGCAATCTAGCTGATAATAGATAGAATAAGAGTGAAATGCATACCTGCCAATCCAATAGATCAACAATAACGTTATCTGCAAGCTCATATGTTGGCTGGAGTTGTTCCAATTGTTGAGGAGATGATATTTCAGAAAATGTGGCAACCAATTTATCATTGTTGTCAAAAAGTCTCTTGTCTTCGATAAAAAGGGGATTTATTAATGCTATTGCTGCATGTAGCAACAATATGATCAGGATGTGATGTCTTCTCTTTAATAAAGAGGGGATCTATCAAAACAAAACAAATTTGATTCATATAATAACGAAAATTTCCTACTGGACAACTGAAATCCCAAGTGTATCTCCTTATTGAAGCAATTAAGTAACAATCTCATTAGTACCGCTAGGTTTAATGCTTATAATGCTTCAAGCAATCAACACAGCATGTAGAGAACTGCAATTTGTAGAACTGAAACCCTCATATCATCCTAAAAGAGAAGCGTATAATGATATGCCTCCGAACACACGAACCATGAGTAAATAACTGTAAATGAACACAGTAGACTTACAAGACCAATCAGTAGCGAGCTGGCGATGAATAGAAGAGAAGATGAACTTGTTCCAACCTCTTTCAACCGCTGCCGTCATAACTTGCTTGTTCTCCGTCCATATCCACACCTCCTTCTTCTTCTTCTCCATCGACATTGTTACAGCCACACCGATCTTAAACCGCGAAATTCGTTTACCACAGTTGCTTCTGACAGCAAAGTTGACTAATCTACTGGTCTTCAATTTGCCTAAGAACAAAAATTACAACGATTTATTGAATAATCCAATGCATTAAGCAACTAATTGCACAAAAAACGAAGAGAACCTGGAGAGAACCTGTAATCGTGAATTTGGGGGAAGAAAGGGCAGAAGGCGATAGTGTAGCCATTCCTGTTTTTGCTGTTTCTATGAAGAGGACGGAAATAATGTTTCGAAACTATTTTTATAAAATGATTTTTGCAGAATTATTTTTCTACCAGTCCAACAAAAAAATATACGACTCTGTAAATTAACAACAGGGATAAATATTGAGATTTAAAGAAATGATTTATTTTTTTATGATTTACTGAAATAGTTCTCCTGATCGAATTTTGTATTTCAGACTGAATAAATTTTGTATCATGTAAAAATGATTTCACCTTATGTGACATCTCATAATCCACAAACCGAAATTTTGGACGACATACATTTGACATTTCAGGCAAAATAGATCTATTGTGAACAAAATAAATTTTGCAATTGAAATAATAAGAATATTTCTGAAATCGTAAGAATGAATCCATAAAACTGTAATTTAAAGTCTGAAATATACGTTATCTAACGAAAATATAAGAGATATAAAAAGCCATTTAATTGAAAACCAAGTATTATGAATTATATGGATTCAAAGAATGAAAGAGACAATTTTGTTGGTAGTGTTCAATTTATACAATGCATACCGGAAATCGAGAACGATCACATTTCGTATTGAATGCTCGTTTCAGTAAATACAAAAAAATTGGATTGTTTGTTTTAGTTCACAGTAGTAGTCTATGTTGTTATTTTTATGAATATCTCTTAATATTATTTACCAAACAATCCCCTGATATTATTTATTAAAAACAAAGGACGTCGTTTTGAATTTCTTGTGTTTTTGTTGCTTTACATGTGTACATGGAAATAAGACAACGACGATATCAAATTTTACCAACTTATATATTACGTCAAGGCTTTGGACAAACACAAACATAGAATTATACATTTATATCATTTTGGAGATTTTATGAATAAGAAATCGAAGTTGTCAAACTTGTTAAACTTAACTCTAACTTCCAGATAACTAAGTTTTGGAATTTAAACGTTAGTAAATTTATATTTACTGGTTTTAATGAAATTCCTAAGTTAGATGGATTAATCGATGTCATTTGTGGAAATTTTAGTATGAGAGGCTAACAGTGACAAATTCGACAAAATTGGGTATGACCATGTCTTTTTTATTTGGGACTAGAAATGTTAAGAATGTCCTTTATAAGCCTAATTGAGAAGAATTAAATATGGATATGAGCTTAAAACATCATTTTGGAGTCCTTGAACATATTTGATTTTTCTAGATAGGATTGATGTTTTACTTGAGTTTTTAGTTAGTTTCCTTCGTTATATTATTATTATAACTTCTATCTTCTTCTACAATGATTATATATGAATCCAATTGATGTTTTGAAGCTTTCATTCCCTATCAATGGTGCAATTCGAAGTGTAGCTCCATTTTATGAATTGAGTACTTAAATCGACATTTATTTAATTGTTTATAATTATTTGGATTCAAACAATCATTATTGGTGTTAAACATCACTTACTAATCCATTAAAGATTATTCAAAGTTGAATAATGGCTTTAATGGAGATTTTGGGTTAATAATTGATTTGAATTGGTTTCTATTCATATTATAAATATAATTTAAACAATCAATTATGATGTTATGTTATGGCATTGGATCATCATTGAAAGCTTTGCTCATGTTTGGAAGTTAAATGGAAATCTAACTGAAATTACACGAACTTTCAAAACATTTGAACATTGGATCTTCATTCTAGCGTCTAAATCCTTGATACAATACTTGTGTATGATATTAACTAAGTTGTTTTCGATTTAGAATATTGTTTGGCTACATGTTTGATGCAAATCATGGGTTAAAACCTAAGCTAGTGCTAATCTTCAATATATAAGCATTGAAATGGATTTTATGATGATGAACACCTTGATTCATGATCTGATCATGTTGATGATGTTTTGTAGGGTGTCAAATGATGTCTAAAACATGTTATTGAATGTCATTAACAACACTAAGTCATCAAAAGTGGAATGGAAGGGGTTAGAGATGATGTGGATGTATTTGGAAAGCTTTTTGGTGAAATAAACTAAAAGTTCTAAAGATGAAATTTTACTATGCAAAATCGTCTTAGAAGCGGGTAAAATCGTTTTTAGAGACTTGAAATCGTCTAAGATGGCCTTGACATATTTTTGGATTTTTATTTTCTCGTTTGTTATCCTTTTTACCTCAAACTACTTTCACAACCTTCCTAATGACGTACATAACGTATTTAGGAATTGATATATGATTGAAAAAGCTAATTATCACTAAGAGTTTGATTAATAAATAATCGTTTAGTTATTCATGGGGTTAAGCTTTAATTGTGGCCATTTGTTAATGTGAGCTTGGATGAGAGAATTGATCGAGAGAACAGATTATTCCCATTCAATGAATTACAGAGTACAACAGAAAAACTATATGTACAAAAGATCTAACTGATTAAATACAGCAAATGACTAAATTACCCCTCTAACTAACTAATAACAAAAGGACTAACTAACAGCTTAACCATACATACTAACGGTTGACAGTTAGGTATGGTAACAGCCCCCCTCAAGCTGGTGGGCAATTATACAGACCAAGCTTGCTAACTGCTTCTGAATGTCTTTTACTTGGAAGAGACTTCGTAAGAATGTCTGCTAACTGATTAGTAGTATCAACATGTGACAAGTGTATAATACCAGCTTGAAGTTGCTCTCTAACAAAATGGTAGTCTATTTCGATATGTTTCGTTCTCTCGTGGAAAACCGGATTCGTAGCAATGTATATTGCAGCTAAATTATCGCACTTGAGAGGTATGGGGGTAATATTGGAAACTCCTAGTTCATCAAGTAACCTACTTAACCAGGAAAGTTCAGCTGTAACTCTTCGCATTGATCTATACTCTGCTTCTGTAGATGATAAGGAGAGGGTAACCTGTTTTTTTAGATTTCCAAGAGATTGGTGATCCTCCAAACAAAATGTAAAAACCACTAACAGATTTCCGAGTGACTGGACAAGCAGCCCAGTCAGAATCACAGAAAGCTTGCATCTTGAAATCATCTCTATCATTGAAAAATAAAGCTTGAGTTGTGGTGCCTTTGAGATATTTTAGAACATGGATTGCAGCTGAATAATGAGCTTGAGATGGTGTTTGGTTAAACTGACTCATATATTGAATGGTAAATGCCAAGTCAGGTCGTGTATGTAAAAGAAAATTCAATTTCCCAATGAGTTGTCTGTAAATTGTAGGATCTGTCATAGGATTGTCCATCTTTGGAAACAATTTGAGCTGGGAAGGAAGAGGTGTAGCTGCGATAGAGGAATCCATCATATCATAATCATGAAGAAGTTCACGAATAAACCTTGTCTGATGGATAACCATTCCGTTGTCAATTTTAGTGAACCAAAAAAAAAGTGCAAAAAACCTAAGTCTTTAATCTTGAACTTCTCATGTAAAAAGTCTTTTAAAGAAGTAATTTCGTCCAAATTATCGCCAGTAACCAAAATATCATCAACGTATATGGCAACGATTGTGATGGATATGGACGATTTCTTCAAGTTCAGTGAATGGTCATTATGAGAATGAGAGAAACCTTTGCTTCTAAGAGCTGTAGACAATTTCTCGTACCATTGTCGAGAGGCCTGGCGTAATCCATAAAGGGATTTCTTTAATTTGCAAACTAATGAAGATGGAGCTGAATGACCGGGAGGTAGACGCATGTAAACTTCTTCATGAAAATCGCCGTGCAAGAAGGCGTTGTTTACGTCAAATTGATGAATGTTCCATTTCCTTTTAACTGCAATTGCAACAAGAGAACGTACTGTAGTGAATTTTACAAGGGGAGAAAATGTTTCACGAAAGTCAATTCCTAGTTTCTGAGTGAATCCTTTTGCTACAAGGCGTGCCTTGTACCGTTCAATAGATCCATCGAAGCGTTGTTTGATTTTGTAAACCCAACGACAAGCTATGGGTCATTTACCCTTTGGAAGTTTAACCAAGTCCCAAGTGTCATTGGCATTTAAAGCATCTAACTCTTGTTTCATTGCATTTTCCCAATGTGGAATTCCTTTAGCTTGATGATAAAATGCAGGTTCAAGTGGCACGTTGTTTACATGGAAAGCAAAGGAATCCAAAGAAATCAAAGGTGGAGAAAATGAAGATGAGGGAATGCAAAGATTGGTGATGGTGTGAAAACAACTAGA
The DNA here is from genome assembly GCA_023525715.1 of Cichorium intybus. Lineage (NCBI taxonomy): Eukaryota > Viridiplantae > Streptophyta > Magnoliopsida > Asterales > Asteraceae > Cichorium > Cichorium intybus. The sequence goes on from CM042011.1 coordinate 152,043,729, forward strand.
GGATTCATGAATAGAAGAATTGCAATGATAATCTTATAAATGGGCCGGTGGTTGAATTACTCTAGTGGTTCTTCTTAAAGGAGGAGGAGATAGGGAAGGGTTATTCAATGGAGGAGGAGGATTTGGCAAAGGTTCTGATGGTATATTTATAGGGGTATTTTAGGGAATATCAGGTAATTCAGAGGTTATAGAAAGATTTGGGCAAAAAAAGAAGAAGGGGCAAGTATATGTGATTTTAAAGCATGTAAAGGGAAGAATTGTTCAAAAAACTTGATGTCTCTAGATATATGAATTTGTTTTGTTACAAGATTCAACACTTTGTAAGCTTTTTTATTAGAAGGATAACCTATGAAGACACAAGGGTGGGCTCGGGGCATAAATTTGTCCCTTGATACAGGTGATGAAGAAATGTAACATAAGCATCCAAAAACTTTCAAAGTTTCAAGTGCTGTTCGTTTGTTGTAAAGTTTTTCAAAAGGAGTCAAGTTTTTAAGAACATGAGAAGGAGTCCGATTGATTAAATGTACAGCTGTCATAGCACATTCTCCACAGTAAGAAGTTCCAATGCCAGATTGAAAATACAAGGAACGTGCAACTTCTAGAATATGTATGTGTTTTCTCTCTACTAAACCATTTTGCTGAGGTGTATGTGAAGTGGAGGTTTGGTGAACAATTCCATGTGTTTTGAAATACGCGATTCCTTCATTGCTAGAACCAAGTTCTTTTGCATTGTCACTTCGTATACACTTAACAGTAATATGAAATTGAGTTTTAATGAGAGAAATAAACCCTTGAATTGTTGGAAAAGCATAACTTTTATGTGTTAAAAGATGTATCCAGGTATGTCTAGTAAAATCATCAACAATTGTAATGAAATACCGATGACCAGAATGAGTTGAATGTTTGTGAGGACCCCAAACATCTACATGGATGAGATCAAAAGGAGCTGCAGATATAGTGGTACTAGTAGGGAATGGAAGACGAGTTTGTTTAGATTGAGCACAAACAAGACAAGAATCTATATTATCATTCTTATATTGAGAAGGTAAATGTAAGAATGATTTTAATTTGGCTAAAGGAATATGACCCATTCGTTTATGCCATAGCAATACATTTGAATTGTCAACAGATGTGGAATTAAATGTTTGAGACGTAAAAACAGAATCAAACACAGAAAAACTATAAGAGAAATGTTGTTTAAGAGCATGATACTCAAACACATACAAATTATTGATTCTTTTTTCCAATAGCTCCAAGAGAAAACTTAGTCTTCAACAATGGGTCCTGCATGAGACAAGTCTCATCAGTGAAAATTACAAAAGTTTGTAATTGTGAAGTTAGTTTAGAGACTGACACAATATTATATTGAAAAGAGGGAACATACAAAACATTTTTCAATATAATGGATGAATGAATCTGAACATCACCATAATGAGTGACATAAAGAGTGTGGCCATTAGGAAGCCCAATTGAATGAGGCTGAGGAAATTCAATCAAAAATAAGAACAATTCATGATTAGAACACATGTGGTCAGTAGCACCTGTGTCGATGATGAATGAAAGATGTGGAGTAAGAAATTTAGAAGAGAGTTAAACATTGGCTACAAAGTGAGAGAAGGAAAATTTATTACCCTCTGTTTGCATAGAGCCGTCAAAAAGCGAGGAATTAGCTTGACTTGGAGATGGATTGTTGGTTTATGAGAGGAGATGAAGAAGTTGATTGTACTGATCCTGAGAGATAGCAGGAGAAGAATCAGTTGTAACAGCTTGAGCAGTAGATTTAGGTTCATCCTTCTTCGTTTTGGTAAATTTGAAATTGGTTGGGAAGCCAATTAAGAGATAGCATTGGGATTTGGAATGTCCTGATTTTTTGCAATGTGCACAGACAAGTGATTTCTTCGAATAAGATTGAGAAGTGTTGGAAACATTCATAGCAATTGTATCAGGAGTCATCACAAATGGAACATTGATCTCTCGCTGCCTTTCTTCTTGAATCACCATAGAATACACAGTTGAAATGGAAGGAAGTGGTTTCATCATAAGGATTTGGCCTCGGAGAATCTTATATGTGTCATTTAATCCCATAAGAAGTTGTATGAGGCGTTGATAATCCAAAAATTTGGTAAGAGCGATAGCAGCAGTGCAGGTGCATGCAGGAATGTTCTGAACAATTCGAATTTCATCCCAAACCTTGCTGAGTTTAGTGAAATAAGTCGAAAAATCATCAGTACCTTGAGAGATTGAATACAGTTGTTGTTGGATCTGGTAAAGAAGAGCACCATCGACAAGCTCATATCGATTATTAAGCTCTTTCCAGATCTCATGAGCCGTTGGCAAGAAGATCAAGCTCTCAGCAATATTTCGACCTAATGAGTTAAGTAACCAGCTAGTGACCATAGAATTTACTCGTGACCAATTTGCAAGAAGAGGAGAATCTGCAGCAGGCTTGGTTGAAGTACCGTCAACAAAACAGAGTTTGTTTTTTGCGGATAGAGCAATCACCATGGATTGTTTCCAAGCGAAGAAACCAATACCAGTAAAAACATTAGAAACAAGTGAGTTATTTGGATTATCGGAAGATCCAATGTAAAGCGGATTGGATATGTCAATTGATGCAGAATGAGACATAGAACTTGAAGATGCAGACATGATTGAATAGAGAAAGAAGAAGATTGAACGAAATGAACAGGATGAATTGCGGAAAAGAAATGAAATCGGATCGACTTACGAATCTGATACCATGTTAATGTGAGCTTGGATGAGAGAATTGATCGAGAGAACAGATTATTCCCATTCAATGAATTACAGAGTACAACAGAAAAACTATATGTACAAAAGATCTAACTGATTAAATACAGCAAATGACTAAATTACCCCTCTAACTAACTAATAACAAAAGAACTAACTAACAGCTTAACCATACATACTAACGGTTGACAGTTAGGTATGATAACACCATTAGCCAATTATTCAATCTTGGAAGTGAAGTGCGCTTTGTTCCACTACTTAAGGTGAGAGTATTATCCAAGAATACATGTCCATGCAATATATTTAGAATTTCCTGAAATTGTTTTCACATTATATACCCTTATGCATTATGTGATTAGCATAAGTGTCTTGTGTATTTCACATAAACTTATTTTGAAAGATGTTTTATCCTCAAATGGGGAATTTGGATTTAAAATGAAATGTTTTGAGCATCACTTAGGGTAGGAGACTCTTAGAGTCATTCATGATATCCATACATGATTTGATTAGTTTGCAAGTGATTTTATTTCCAGATAATCATCATTATGCACAAGGTGGTTATCTACCATTTTGTATGGTGATTTTGTGATGGTTCACAAGTCATCTAGCTTTGGAATCTAGTAATAACATTGAATGTGTATTAAGTAGAAATGACTATTGTGTATGAGTCTAAACTGACATGCATTGATAGTGTATTAAGTAGACATGACTACCTTGTATGAGCCCTAATATAACCATTATATGACAGCAGACTTTAAAATTAACTTAACGATTGGGAGAATTTGCACATGCATTGCATCACTCCATTTGAATATTGATATTGACATGATATTTCATGTTGCTTTAGCCCTAAATATTGATTGATGAGATTCATTGATTATTGAATTGTCTAATATTTGAACTTTTGAAATTGCTGATTAAGAAATCTGGAATATTTGAAAGTATTGAAGACTTTTATGATTTTGTGAAATATTTTCAAGGTTTAATAATGAGATTGGATGACCATTAGTGAAGATTGATAGAAAAATTAGCTTATGGAGATTTAAAAGGCCTAATAGTTAGACCCAACTGTATGTAAATTGTTTATTCTAAATTGTTGCTTTTTGGTAAAATAAGAAGATGGAATACACACACGAATCATAATAACTCTAAAATTATTACATGGAATTTGTTACCGAAAAATACAAAAGGATATGCGAGTTCAAAATCTTCTATCTTCTATATATAATAGATATAAGTAACTTTACCGATACTTGTCACATTCCTGTGTTTCCAAATATCTAATTTTCCCGCCATCCCCAAATGTTTCCAATTTTTATACAGAAGGTACAACAATTAAATGCATATATGATAAATGTCACATTCAAACGCCATTAAAATTGGTTTCTTTATGCTGCCCACCAATCTCGACCCTAATATCTCTCTTATATCGGATTTGATCCCTCCCTAGATCTCCTTTCTATCTACACCACGTCTCCTAACCTAACGCACCGAGTGTTTTTCTTTGATCGTTGTAAATAGATGTTATTTACTACACAATTCGATAAATTGTTTCTATTGGTATTCTAACATGTATTATGTTTTTTAAGACAATTTAAAGAAAAATTATACAAAATTTTATTTTTGAACGACAAAGTTTTTATATAATCAAAAATGAAATCTTTCTTTAAAGAGAAATTGTATTGGTTCCTAATTTTTGTTTCTAACTTTATTCATAATCATTTAAAAAGATGACAAGTGTAAAGTTTAATAAAATTAATAATATTTTAATCCATTTGTCATCATTTCAAATGGTTAGGAATAAAGTTAGGAACAAAAATTAGGAACCAATACAATTTCTCTTTAAAGAAAGATTTCCTTTTTGATTATATAAAAACTTTGTCGTTCAAAAATAAAATAATATTTTAATCCACTCATCATCATTTCAAATGGTTAAAGAATAAAATTAGGAACAAAAATTAAGAACCAATACAATTTCTCTTCTTTTTAACTTTTGATTCGTACCGTAATAGTAAGAAACATGATCATAGCTTTATGATAACCAACTAGATACAAACATTTTTCAAAAACCAAAAGCTCCTACAAATAACATCTTATTGCGATCCCAAATCTTTCGAATTCCTAATCGAGAACGAAAACAACATATTATGTTTATAAATCTGACCGGGATTAACAATCTGCGACGGGAAATTCCGGTGGTTAACCGCATCGGGAAACCCTTGCGTCTCCAAACACAATCCGGCGTGCGCTTCATACACAAATCCACCTTTCCCCTTCACATCTTTGATATAATTCCCGGTGTAAAATTGCACCCCCGGCGCATCCGTCGTCAGTTTCATCGACCTACCGGACTTCTCATCCCACACGATGGCGGCGACCTTCATCTTCTTCCCCTTTTCTCCGTCCAACACGTAATTAATGTCATACCCGTCGGGAAGTCCGTTGATTTTGCTCTTTATCGTGTAGGGTTTTAGGAAATCGTACGGCGTACCCTTGACGGAGACAATTTTTCCGGTGGGGATGAGCTCGTCGTCTGTCGGCGTGATATGGGATCCGTAAATTTTGATTTTTTCTGATAGAATATCGCCGCTATTGTGACCGCCGAGATTCCAGTAAGTGTGTTGGGCTAGGTTGACCGGCGTAGCCTTGTTTAGCGATTTTGCTTCCATTTTTACGCGGAGTTTGTACTTTCCGACTAGGGAATAGGTCACCGTTACTTTGAGAGCTCCGGGAAACCCTAATTCAGTAGAAATTAAATCAAATCAGATCAAATCGGGTTCATCAGAATTGTAATTAATGGGGTAAGAAACGAATCGGAGATTGACCTTGTTCGCCGTCAAAACTATTGTACGTGAACGTAATACGCGGCGATTCGGAATCTTTTTCATACTTCGTCACCTTCCAAACGACGTCGCTAAACCCGGGAGTCCCACCTGAAATTAGAAGAGTTAAAGACAAAAATAGCAATGTACTTTGATTTATCATGTTATTATAACAATCTACTTTCATTTCTTTTTAGATAGCATTGTAGCTCAAAAACTTTTTCTCATCAAGCATTCTATTTTGAAAAATTATCAAATTATAACATTATACTTCTAACTTTTTTTCTTATTAAATCATTATAACTTAAAATTTTTATCAAATAAATATATGTTATAATTTAGATGATGTTGCTATGTACATCATTGATTTATTGTTATATGAAAAATAAAAATGAGATCTACAATAAACAAATCAAAGTAGTTAATTTTTGCATTTAATTCTAGTTAAAAGCTAAAATTTAATATATTTTAGTTTCGTTATATTCATAAAACCGTCCATTTAATGATGTGATATTTAATAACTTGATCACAAATATGACCACTTGTTTCGCTACCGGCAAGTTGCAAAATTGAAAACTTATCGAAATTTCTTTCCACCATAAAAAGTACAAACTATGAAAAAGAAATTCTACTTCAAATTTGTTCTTATAACTTGCAAAAATTGTTTTTAAAGTTTAGAATAAAGAATGATTACAAAATCGGTGGTTATTTTTGTGATTAACCAAATAATTGATCAATTTGTTGTACGTCAAATCAAATAATAATATTTTTGTGGATACCCCTTTAGTTTTATTCTTCCTTTCGGCAAACATAGCCATTAATTTGCAAAAAGAAAAAAAAAATATACGAATACGATATAATTATAAAACTAATTTATTTATTAAATAAATAAATAGGAAACAAACGTGAATAGTGATTTCACACCATGAAGAATGTTTCCCTTCTCGTTAGCATGTAACTTGTAACAAGTCCCATTTAACGTGAATTTTGCTCCTCCAATTCGGTTAGCGACTCGCCCAACAATAGCTCCAAAATAGGTCGAATCATTCTACAATCAAATAAATAAATAAATAACTATACTGTTAAAATAATAAAGTTATCTATTAGATAAAATGATGAAAATTAGATTAGTTTATTTGAGTAATATAATTCGAAGGAATATTTGACAGCTAAGGTGCATAATATTCAAAAGAAAACACTTGTCCAAGACAAGTTGGACTTTTCGAGTCAAATTTGAGGACTTGTGTTAAAGGCTTAAAGCGACATAGAAGGATCAGATTGACACCAATTTGAATCTTGGCATTATATACGTAGGTCAATAAAAGATATATATATATATATATATATATATATATATATATATATATATATATATATATATATATATATATATATATATATATATATATATATATATATATATATATATATATATATATATATATATATATATATATATATATATATATATTGATAAGTGATTATTATGATTATTGTACTTCCTAAAAGGTTAAAATATTAATAAATAAATTGTTTGTTTTGGAGTATAGTTACGAATATGATGGTTTAAAATAGATGCTCATTTCCAATGTATAAATTTAATATTTTATAATTTTTTCTACATTTTTTAACATTTTAGTTTATACATTATACATCAACTGTGAAGGTTTACATCAGAATGTTGATTTATATAACTGTCTTTGAAAATGTGGATCCTAAAACATTGATTTTGAAGTATGAAAAATGATATCAACCATATGCTATTTTTTTTTCTTTTCCGAATTACGTTTTTTGAAAATTTGCTTGCGGATTTTAGTTATAAAATTTTATTTTATTTGAACCTTGTTCTATTTTATGGTAAACTTATTTAGTAAAGAATTGCAGCTATCTCATAAGAAATGAACTACAACTATATATAATATTATTATTATCGTAAACATTGATCCTCCTCTAGATATAAAATTAAAAAAAAAAAAAAAAAGAAGAAGAAGAGGATATTGCTATTTTATTTAACTTTCCAACATGATAAATACATGTAGTCAAAAGTCATGATATTCATTTAATTGAATCGTACAAGCCCATGATCATCCTTTAATGCCCAAAACTTGTTCAAGTGACTAAATTCTTCAGAATTAATTGTGATCATACGTTTGAATCTTATCCTCATAATATTCGATATAAATATCCAAACGTATCAGTAAACCGACAACAAAATTTTGCTTAGATTTGATTTTAACTAATTATGAAAAAAAGAGAATAAATGTCACCAACGTAACACATATGTACATCAAAATAATTTACGGTAGAATTTTAGTACCCTTTTAGGATAGAAAATGAAAGATAATAACATAAAAGATCTCACCTTGTATGTATCGATAGAGTCATATCCAAGAACTACATCTCCAACCTTCCCTGAAAACACACACATACATAATTATTATTATTTTAATATTCTTAAAATACATAGGAATTACCAAAACTAATTATAAAAATTCAAGAAAGACCCAAAAAAGACTCCAAACCGATAAAAATACAGAGAAAGGTGAGTTTAGTGTGTGTTAGCAGTTCGGATAAATAACATATACAGTATGATTATTAATTTCTCAAAACCCATATTAATTACCAAAAATACTCTGAGAAATTCAAGATTCAAAACATATATAACGATTAATTCTCAAAATCCATATTGATTACTAAAATACTTCTAAAACTCAAGAAAGATTCAAAAAAGGATAATCCCAGAAAAAAAAACACAGAGAAAGGTGAGTTTAGTGTGTGCTAGCACCATTACCACACCATACATGTTAACATAAACAACAATACGACGATTAATTTCTCAAAATCCACTATAATTACAAAAACATTCTAGGATTCAAAAAAGAAAAACAAAACGAAAGTGAATCAAGAGTATGTGTACCATTTTTATCAGGAAGAAAAACAGAGACAATGGTCGCCCCCCAATTGGTGAATTTGACAGAAAAATGGCCATTACTGAGCTCATAGATCCCTATATCCTCACATTTTGTGGCATTCACACCTCCCAATAACAACACAAAACTAAGAACGATGGTAGTGATGAAACAGTAGTAAACAGTTGGCGATTTGTACATCGTCAATTTGAGCATCGAAATTAGATTGAAGAAAATTTAATGGTGAAAGTGTGAAGAGTTTATTTCAATGAATGGATTTTGGTTTTTTTGGGGGGGGTTGATGGGTGGGAATTTATAGAAATATTGGAAAACAAGATCAGGAATTGGAGTGGAAATTTGGGACTGTGAGAAACTCACGGGCGCCTTTTTAGACTTTTATATTTATGTTTTATATTTAATTTAATTGATTTGATTCTGGATAAAGTATAAAATATATTCTTTTCGGAATAAACGTTTCCATTTAACCTTTTTCATTTAAAATATTTATCTATATGGTGTTTTTGGTACTAAAAAGGAGGATGGCTTGTTTGTAAAATATATGTGACGGTTGTAAAATTTGATCTTGGAAGTAATTATGATATGAAATTTATTATTTTATATAAGATATTTGATCAAAATCGATATAATTAAAAAGCACAGATAAAAAGAAACAAAAAGATGCACGTCCATCTCAATGTCGAATATCAAACCTACAATTATACGGATAAAAATTCTCGAAACATATTAGGTCGCATGCTACCGGATTATTATAACAAATGATAGGGGCATTTTATTGATTTTGGGAGTTATGTAGGAAAAATAAAAATGGCCCTAAATATTTTTTTTAATATATTAGCAACATTCTTAAATACTAAGAGAGTAAAAAATGTCCACTAAATTTTTAGCGATAAATTTGTGAGGGATTAGCGACGGAATTTTGTGAGGTGTAAATGACGGAATTTTGCAAGTGATTAGCACGGATAAGTCATTTGAGACGTCTTTTTTGGCTATGAAATATTTTGCCATTGATCCGTCATAATGGTTTTTAGTGATATTAAACGTAAATTTTTAGGGGTCCTCTAGACAACATGGACGTTGTACGGTCAGACACTTCACACTCCCTTAAGGTCGACCCCGACAAAGGGGACGATCTAACAAATATATAGACAATTATGATGTTAGATTTCATAATAAAATAATGGTCATTTACTAAGGAGTACTTTATTTAGTTTATCGATATAAGCAATATACATTGTGTTTTTATTTACCTGAAATAGCGACTTAATTTCTTTTATTTTGTAAAAGCAATATGTAAACTGATATATAGCAACAAACTTACTTTTGTTTATCCATTATAGCAACGTGTATATGATTTATTACTAAAAATTGCAACATAACAACGTACTTTTATTTCTTCATTGATTATAGTTGGATGTAAAATGCAACTCGTTATTATTTTGAGGCTCGTCACAAGCAGTGTGCAACATAGACGACTAGCCAAGCCCATCTCATAGGGGCCCAAACACTTAGTACATGTTACATACCGGTATTATTTGATTAATATTTTCCATTTAAGACAATAACTTTATGGGTCCCGAAACATCTAATATTGTATTATACGAAATAAATTTTGCTACTTCTAAGAACTAGATCGTCTTTATTTGGAATTATGAAATCTGAATATAGAATCTATCTATATTTGTAATTATGAATATGAAAATGTGAATGGATTTTATCTTTAATGTGAATGGAACCTAACTCGTGTTGGGTTATGCATGTTTCTTTTATTGAAACTATGATTGATTTTGATGTTTCTTTAGAAATGATTTTATTTTTTGTGGCCATGTTGTCTAAAAATTCATAACATAAGAATGAACCATTTAAGTTGTAGTGATTTTATAAGGCATGTGGAAGATGTGGTGAGTAACTCATTGACCTATGTTCAAATCCTAACACTGCTTAGCCTTTGTGGTCATGGAGGTTCACCTGCAGTGACTCCAGGATATGAGACAAAGCCTCATACTTGCAACGAGAGATTAGTAGGTGCATGAAAGCTGGCCCCGATGCCATCGTTAGGGAAGTTTCATTTCCAAAAAGAGTAAAAATCTACTAGTGTGAACTGTGTATTGGTTTTTTTAATGGTCATATTAGGCAAATTGACCAACAGTCTAACACAATTGCAACTCTATAAGAATGTGATGTCTATTGATTTGTTTGCCTTATTTCATAGCTTGTGATTAAGTGATATAATGATACGTCAATTCATATTTTATTGCAGTTTCTCATTTTGTTAGTTGTAACAATTAAGTGACCAATTGTGTCTTGTCTTTTTTATTTTCATTTTTTTTTTGGAATTTAATTTTTTTTTTCTTATTTGTGGTTAAGTGCCTTTTGAAGTTTCAAAGGAAAATGTGGAGAAATGATCAACGACGACTCTAGTTATAATGTATTTTAGCGCTTACTAGTTATTTTTGATATTGTTTCTAAGTGATTTTGAATCTAGAAATTGACAAGTAATTCTCATAAATTACTGTATTTTTGCAATAATTTGCGTCTTTATGTTTAGAACACCTCCGAGTATTTTACAAGTTTCTAGTTATAAGTTGTCATTATCGATTAGGAATATAAATATGTTAATATTATAAGTAAAAAAAATATAAATATATTACTCTTACAAATAAAAAATAAAATATATGTTTTTTTTTGAACGGCGGCGTTTATAGAAAGAAAACAACTAGCAAGATGCTAGATACAACAAAAGTTACAAGAAACAAGCATTAAAAGGAGAAACAAACCAATCAAACCAAGCAATGCTAGAAAAACGCGATCTAAATTTGATTCAATTAAACACAATAAGCTTAAGCTCATCCGCCGTTTTAAAAGGAGAAGCATTAATGTGCCGAAAAACAGCATCATTTCGAGCTTTCCAAATGCACCACACCACCGCATAGAGGAGAGACTTTCTCATCTTCTCTTTGTACTTGTCCATCAACACCAAATCAAGGATCTCCAAAAAACGAGTACAGCTAACCGGGACAGAAAAGGAGAAGTTGCACCACGAGAAAAACCGCTTCCAAACCTGACTAGCGAATCTGCATTCGAAGAAAACGTGATCAACGGTTTCAATGTCTGACCTACACAACGGACAGCAGACGGTATTAAACAAAACTCCTTTTTGCAACAGATTAGCAGCCACGGGCACCCGATCAAGAAGCAATCTCCAAACAAAGCAGTTGACCTTCAAAGGGACCCAATTAACCCACCCGAACCTCCAAGAGGAGTTAGAAACATCAGTATTTTCGTCCATAAGCCGACGCAAGGAACAAACTGAAAACATCCTCGAACCCTCCTCTTTCCAGACCCATTTATCTGGAACCGTGGACAACTTCACAGCAGCAACAACTTTCAATAAGTCCTCCAATTCAGCCGATTCACAGCCCCTTCTCGGATTCCTCTTCCAACACCAAACCGGACTACAATCAACAGCGGCGGGAACACGGTCAGAAAGTAGACAATTTTTGCTAACTTCAATACTATAAAGCCTTGGAAACAAGTCTTTGAGAGCCTCCGACCCACACCACTTATCCTTCCAGAAATAAGTATAATTACCATCTCCAACAATCCTACAAAAGGAGTTCTCCAAGGAAATATTCCAATCTTCTAGATCCCAATTAACTTGAGAAATAGCGAGCCAAGCACCCGAAATACCCTTTTTTGCAAAAGTCGAACCATCAACCCCTTTGGCATTATGAAGAGCTTTTATGCAATCTAACCACAAACTATGTCTTTCAACTTTAAACCTCCACCACCATTTGGCAAGAAGGGCTAAATTAAGACATTTAGGAGACCCAACTCCAAGCCCGCCTTGAACATTAGCTTTAGTAACCAAATCCCAAGAGACCCAATGAATTTTCCTTTTGTCTTCAACCCCGCTCCAAAGAAAATGCCTTCTACTACGCTCAAGATTATCAATCACCTTTTTTGGCGCTTTAAACAACGAAAAATAATACAAAGGAAGACTCCCAAGCACGGATTTAATGAGAGTCACTCTTCCACCAAAGGAAAGATTTTTAGCCTTCCAAGAAGATAACTTAAGCTTAAATTTGTCCACAATAGGAATCCAATTTTTAGCAAGTTTCATATTCGCACCTAACGGAAGACCAAGATACGTGCAAGGCAAAACTCCGGGCTCACAATGAAGAATGCTCGCAAATCTATCCACCTCCTCCTTATCCACCCCAATACCAAAGACTCTACTTTTAGCAAGATTCACCTTAAGACCGGAAGCAAGATAGAAGCATCTAAGCAACCGATTAAGGTTTATGAGATTCACCTCGGTCCATTCACCAATGAAAGTCACATCGTCCGCATACATAAGATGAGAAACGTACGGACCATTGTTCGGAAAAGAAATCCCATGGAACACATGCTTGCAACAAGCCTCTTTTAGCGAAACACTAAGGCCCTCCATCGCAATAATAAAGAGAAAAGGAGACAAAGGGTCTCCTTGCCTCACCCCTCTCTTTATCGGAAATTCACTTGTCGGGGACCCGTTCACCAAAATAGAAGCACGAGCGGAAGAAAGACAACCATTAATCCACGATCTCCATTTGACACCAAACAACATTTGCTCCATAACCGAGTCAAGAAAACTCCAATTTAAGGAGTCAAAAGCCTTGTCAAAATCGACCTTGAACATAAGAAATTGCTTATTGTATTTTTTAGCCCATGAAATAAGTTCATTAAGCACCAACGAGCCATCAAGAATGCTTCTACCCTCCACATAGGCCGTTTGCTCCATGCTAATAATAGACCCGAGCACCTTCTTCAATCGCATTGCAAGCAATTTTGAAATAATCTTATATAAACAACCCACAAGATTGATGGGTCTATAATCCTTAATTAAAAGCGGATCCACCTTCTTCGGTATTAAAGAAATAAAAGATGAGTTACAACCTCTTCTAATAACACCGGAAACTTCAAATTCTTTGACAAATTTGAAAATATCATTTTTTAACAAATCCCAAAACTTCTTTATAAACTTGAATGTGAAACCGTCGGGCCCCGGAGCTTTATCATTGCCACAACACCAAATCGCATTTTTGACTTCATCTAGCGAGAAGGGACCCTCTAGCAAAATTCTCTCCGAATCACCAAGCTTATGAAAATAATTGCTCGAAATCTTCGGTCTCACCATAGACACCTCATCAAATTTGTTAGCAAAAAAATTGAAAACCGCATCCTTAATAAGTTTCAGATCCGAGAGCCAAATACCATCCACCATAATGCCATTAATTCTATTTCTTTTTTTGTGAATATTAATCATACCATGAAAAAATTTGCTATTTTCATCCCCTTCAACCACCCATTTAATTCTAGCTTTTTGCTTGAGATCAAGATTTCTCGTGTTGTCAATTTCCATCACCCTTTTCCTCCAAAGAATTCTATTGTCCCGTTCCGGAGAGGACAAACTCCTTGTCTCAGCCAAAAGTTCTAACTCATCGATTTTCTTATGCAAATCATCATATTCTTTGTTTTCTAATTCGCGAGATTTAGCCCTCCAAACACGAATCTCCTTTTTTAACATTTGCAATTTTTTCATAAACCGCAAATCAGCTGTAAGACAGTGGTTTTGAATCTTCGCAAATTTCCAAATTTCCAATCATATGACCAATTATTTATTTTCTTATTATAATATATAGTAAAAATATATAAAAAAATATTTCAAGAGTAAATATTTTAATAACTACATGTCTACATCGTTAAAACAGTAACGCTAATATCGAAGACTTCTGTCGTATACTTGTATTCAATTTTATTAAAATACGTGAATTAATGAATGTTGATAATACGTTTCTCATTGTAATAATAAACCATTAAACTCTAGAAGTATTGGGTACTAAAACACAAACACACACGTCACATACGGAGTCCTAATATAAAAAAATCACGTAAAACATTAAATACAATATCTCACAATCCACATACTAACAAAATCAAACGCCCGAGATGCTCAAACCAAATACAAAAAACACGTCAATTGTCTTTTCAAAATGGCTACAAAACAAACCTTTTTTGGCTGGATCCATTACTGTACATTAACAATTTCACTAACACCACTCCTCAAAACCAAAATAAATTAAAATAAATTAAAAAACCGGCTACAACAAATAATGAGATTTTTGCATTCACCTCTTCCAGCCTGCTGAAAGCACCTTTTCTGAAACAATAGTAAGTGTTAATGAAATAGTGATGTACTTTTATTGAATTGTTTATTAGACTATTGGGAGTACCCATCACTTTGCACAAAAGTGATGGGTGACACCTCAGCGCCACGTCAGATTTTCATCACACCACATTCTATCACTTTCCATCACATTCCCCCTTTATACCCATCACATTTTTATCACACCACATCATCTTTTTAATTAAAAAAAATTCAAAAATAAATTAGAACATAATTTTAAAATTAAAACCCATTTCATTAAAAATAAAAATTACAAAAAATAAAAACAAACTTAGAAAATAAAAATTACACTAAAAATAAAAATAAACGTAAACTAGTTGTCGTCATCGGAGTCGGTGTCGTTGTCGTTGTTGTTCCCGGGGCGATATTTAGCGCGGACACTTTCCCGCATCGCCAAGAAAATTTCCAAATCCTCGCCCTCGAAGTCGGATGGTTTTGTTTTCAAGAAGTCGATATCGGCGTTTCGTTGTAACTCCCGTTGCGTTTGGATAATTTGCCGTTGCGTTTTGACAATTTCTTTTTCGACCCGACCCATAATCCCGACCTTTTCGCTTTGTAATTGGACGTATCGGTCGAATTTGTCGCCAAACAATTCCATAACGCTCGACTCCGATCCGGAACCCGAAGCCGCTTTCTTGCCGGCTTTTTTTGCCCGGTCTCGCCCCATCGGTCGACGGATCGGTTGGGGCTCGTCCTCATCGAGATCGACGGGCTCGTCGTTCACGTCGATATACGTACGCCCGTCCGATTGTTGAGACGTTTCTTGGTGGACCGACCTCGAGCGTTTCGTTCCCGAAGATTGTGAATCGTCGACAAGAAGCCACTTCGGTTGTTTTTTCAACTCGTTCCAAGCTTGTATATACGGGAACGCTTTTTTCGTTGGCGTTGTTGTTTCGTATTGTTTTAACGCCGCGTTGAAAACGTCGAAGTCGTTGGACCCGCTTTTCCGCATATTCGAGAGATTGTTGAAGATACCGTTAAAAGCGTTGAGCTTTAGTCGCATCTCTCGAAATTTCCCCGAAATTTTATCCATGTTCCGTTTTTTTTCGCCCATAAGCTCGTAAAAATTCGCTTGAACTTTGTTCCAAAAAGTAGCAAGCGTTTGCGAGTCCCCGACGATCGGGTCAACGGAAGCGGAAATGTACGCCTTCACCAAGTTTAACTCCTCCTCTTTCGTCCAATTCGTTCTTTTTTCGCCCCCCGTTTGTTTTGCCTTCTTCCTTGCGGCTCGGCGGGTTTGGTTGTCCCCTTCCTCTTGTGTCTCTTGAACCATTTCGGGAGACACCGGTTGCGGTTGCGGTGGTGGTTGTGACATCGGAGGTTGTGACATCGGTGGTTGTGACGATTGGGCTTGGAAACCTTGCGGTTGAAACGGAAAGGGGGGTTGAAATTGTTGATATGGGTTGAATGACGGATATGGTTGTTGAAAAAGTGGTGGTTGTGCGATCGGAGACCCGCCTTGGAGTAAATTCATAAAACCACCGCGGGGCGATTCAAGATTCGGGTATTGACGCGGGGTCGAGTTTAATCCGAACGGATCGTACTCGCGGTTTTGGTTTGAAGGTGGGGTGTTTGGGTTTTGTTCCATTGCAAAAGATTTTTAAAAATTGTATGTTTGAGAGGTTAAAAGATGAAGTGTGTGTGTGTTAAAATGTTAAAAAGATGATATATATATATATATGTGTATATGGTAATTTTAAAAAAAGTAATTTTTTTTTTTTTTTTAAATTGTAGCCGTTGCAACGGCTATTTCTTCTCTTTCTCTTCGTGATCAACCGTGATATGGACCACGCCCCTTCACGACCACGCCCCATCACGGTAGCACGGGGCGGTGTGCACGCCGTGATGGGTGCAAACGTGGCCATCACGGTCCTGGAACACGGAGTACTCCCGATGGTCTTAAGACATTGTACATTAAAAAATCTATCCAATTATAGCTTTGATTTTGTATTTCTAATTATTTAAACTAAAAATAATAACAAGAATTGTAGGAAAATAACATTTAGCCCTATTAATCACACATAAAAACAAAAAATATTAAATACTTACCATCTCTTGGTGAAATTTGGGATTTATTACTTTTACTCCCTCCTTTAACATTCACTTGTAAAGGCTTCTGAACACGCGGTGACTGTAATTTTCCGGTGGAGGTGGTGGTGGTGGCGGCAGGCAAAGAATGCCGCCTGACAAAACCATCTTCACCGCCATCTTCCGCCACCCTTGCCGCCGCCTGAGCTCTGAGTTTAGCCTTCACTGACTCGGTCACCGCCATGTAACTCGGTACATGACATTCTTGTTTTACTGGAAAAGACTTTCTTCTTCTTGTTTTTTGATTTTCCTTTCCATTTGAATTTATCGCGTGTTCGTTTTCGGAACAATTTAATGAATTATTATTGATGGGAAGTTTCCGGAAGCTTCTTGGGTTTTCGGATTGTGATTTAATTGGTTTTCTTTTTGGGTTTTTTTTATTGGGAGGTGGAAGTGGGTCCCAGAAGTGGGAAGTTGACCAACGGGAAAGCCAGTTGGTAACTGAATTGGGGTCGGTTGGATTATAGTGGATGTTCAAGGGCATTTTGGTCTTTGATGAAGCAACAAGCTGAAGATAAGCAATAAAGTTTATATGTGAAATTATGATAGATCAATAATAGCAGTGACAGTGACATTATATATATTAGATTATTACTTTAATAATAATTTAAGGGATAATCACAAAATAGCCTTAATATTACATATGACCAATTTGTTAACTTTTATCACAAACTAACCACTTATTTTGTGAAACAGCTTTTCTGAGTGCTTTTTTGCAAAAAAATATACTATATTTTATATGTAAAATATGTAAAGGTCTAATAGATCATTAATAGCAATGACAGTGACATTATATACATTAGATTGCTACTTTAATAATAATTTAAGGGCTAATCACAAAAATCGCTTTAATATCACAGATGAAAACTTTTTCAATTTTATCATAAACTAACCACTTATTTTGTGAAACAACTTTTTTCAGTGTTTTTTGAAAAAAAAAATGTATATTTTATATGTAAAAGTGTAATAGATCATTAATAGCGACAGTGACATTATATACATTAGATTATTACTTTAATAATAATTTAAGGGATAATCACAAAAACAGCCAAAAATGGGAAGGTAATATCACAGTTCACAGATGACCACTTTTTCAAATCTATAAGAACCTAACCATTTATTTCGTGAAACAACTTTTTTTAGTGCTTTTTTGCAAAAAGCTATATATTTCATATGTAAAATTCTAATAGATCAATAATGGCAATGACAGTGACATTATATACATTAGATTATTACTTTAATAATGATTCAAGGGCTAATCACAAAAATAGCCAAAAATTGGAAGGTAATATCACCAATGACCACTTTTTCAAATTTATCACAAACGATTACTTATTTCATGAAACAACTTTTGAAAATGATGTCATTTTTGCAAAATAAAAAGAACTCTCGAATATTTATTTTTAAGATTTTTCTAGTGTGGACCACTAATAAAGCAGTTTCACGAAAAAAAATTATTTCGTGAAATAGGTGGTCTTTTTTGTGCTATTAACTATTTTTGGTTATTTTTTGTGATTAGGCCCATAATAAAAATGGGTCAAAGAGGTGGAAACTTTGACTCATTATATATAAATGGGTCAATTTGGGTTATGGTGTAGGGGCCAAAATGGGTAAAAAAAGAAACTGTTTTGAAACCACCCAAAATGTTGCTTTATTATTGTAATAATTAGTTTTTGAAATCATATATAATACACCAATTACTTGTAAAACTAAAAAAATTGGACAAATTGAAGTCAAAAAAGAGTTATCCAAGATGAGTAGTGAACATTCCTCCCATACAGACACCTCAAATATAATAAAAAAAAATCATGAATGCTTTTATTATTCATATAAAGTTTTAAAGGTACCTTAACACCAAATCGAATTGTTGATAGTTTTTCAGATTTAAGAGATGTTTGAATCAAATCCACCCGTTCCTCTTCCTAAAAAAACATATAAAACAAAATTAGTAGAAAGCATAAAGGGACAAATTGAAGTCAAAAAAGAAAAAAAAAAAGTTAAAATATTGCTAACTGAATAAAAGTAAATGAAAAATAATAAAAAAATATGAGTTACCACATTTTCTACTAGAGTTCTCTTTTGAAGACAGCTTCTAGAAAGTCTGACTATTTGACCACGAACAACTGCTTGAAACTCAATAATCGCACGCATACAATGTAAAGTTGCAACCGCTTGTCTCCTCACAAGGTGACCACGAATCACCGCTTGAAGTCTTATAATTCCTTTTAATGCCCAAAATGCCCTTCGAGCCTTCAAGGAGTTATTCATATTAGTAAACAAACAACACATTTACTAATTGCGTGGAATAGCAAAATACTTTTCTCTTGCTACCACCATGAACAATGTACTTTATTTTTCACACATAATAGCAATGTACTTAACTTTCTTTACCCATAATAGCAACGTACTTATATATGTACTTTATTTGTTACATATGGCTATTACCAAAAAAACAATTGATAGTACGTTGCTATTATGGTTTAAGGAAGTGTAAGTACGTTGCTGTCATGGGGAAAAAATAAAGTACATTGCCTATATTGGTGAAAGAAGTGAAGTACGTTGCTATTTCTTGCAATGTTCTTTTCAAAATGAATTTTATCAAGTTCTAGAACCTTACCAAGTATCCCCTGAAAGCTGCTTGTGCCTTTGTAGCAGCCTGTTCAAGCCTGATTAATTCATCATTATTTGCAGCATTTATTAAGCTGGCAATGAAGTTTTTCTCTATTTGTGTATTTTCTCCATTTATGTTGCTGACATGGCATGCTGGACTTGGTATGATAGTAGAATCAGCACCAAGATCATTTGATTGTGAGTTGAGGGTAATGGAGGTCTTTTTGTCTAAAGTAGCATCCTTCAAGAATAATAAGATATCAGCATGTATATGTGTTTTACAGGTAATACGCGTAAATTATTTACACTTATAATTCATAATGAATGCTGAGTTGAATACAAGTGATAAACAAAAACATAAATGACTTACTTTTGAGATATTAGATTTTGATGACTTCTTCCCAAAAAACACAGTCTTCATCCACTTTCCAGGAGATTTTCCCATTGTTGAAGTGTAACAACTTCAAAAGTAACAAGAACAGATGATGTCATTTGCGCATGCATTTATTTAATAAATATGACCAACAAGTAATGTGTAAAAGTTTTTTCCCCATAATTAGAGGTTCACATTGTTAATATGAAAAGATTCAAAAAAATGTTCTAAAAGAAGTCTGTTTCAGTGTAAAACCGATACATTTACTCAAGTCACCATTCACGAATTCATGTATTAATAATCTGAATGTTAACACATTCACTTGTGCTATACGTATTAGCAGGGTTTTTAAGTAATGAAAACCTAAGCAATTTTTCAAGCTATAATCGCAAAGCATGCATAAGAACTGAAGTAATTACAAAAAACGATTATCATTTAATTATTAACAAGTAGAAATACATATCAGAGACAACTAAAATCCAATTGCAAACATCATACACAACATAAGCATCAAATTAAAGCAATGTCTCTATAACCTAGCACAGATCTGCAAACAGCGCCAATTTCAACTTAGTTAAAACAAACTTACACAACGACCTATGGTTTTAACAAGTGTGCTTCAGATCTGGAAATGTACCCGATATAAAATCGCCCTTAAAACCCTACCTTGTCAACCTGCAAAACCCCAACAAAATCAAACTACAGGAAAACACAGAAAATATCATTGAAAACATAGATAAACTATCGAAAAGCACAAACATACGAGTTTGAAATCCAAAATTTTGATCGAAATTACCTTGAGGTGGAGCATGAAGCCAACTTCGCCACTACTTTCTCTCACTATGCAGAGTGTGGGATATCAATTTTTGGGAGCAGGGTATAACACAAAATTTGGAATTTTAAATTCGAACTTTTAAGCTATTTTGTATTATTCTGTTTTCTACTTATTTTTTCATTTCACACGCAAAACAAGATATTGACAAAAATGATCGTGTCACATTTGACCCCATATCGACAAATCCAATAAAATCGGATTGACCATATCTTTGACTTATAAGACATAAAATGATAGACCGTACGTTGTGGTTATCACGGGGGCTTCGTGTGCCTATTTAGAATCTGATTACAGTCATGCATATCATCATGGATGTACTGTGATGGCTTGTGATACGATGGTTTGTGTTTTCCATCATATTTGACTACATCCAATCAAATAAAAATTAATAAAGTTTTATTTTTTTTTTTTAAATTGAAAATGATGATGTTGTATGATGAATATCTCAATGTCTATGTGATGTTTGTGTGGTGATTTATGACAATGACATGACACCATCACATGTGATGGTGTGATGTATATACTCGATGGCCTTAGACCGTCGGGTATACTCCTCACGAACCCACAATGATGCCCAGGTGGACACCCATCACGATCGTGCACATTGCCCCCGTTTACACTGTAATAGGCAAATTTGTGGTAATCTGTGGTTTCGATCACAAGCAACAACACCCAATGGCAAACCACTAGCCGTTAAATGGCCCTATAATTAAAAAAAATACATTTTTAATTTACCAAATTTTGACCTATAAATACCAACATAAACTTACATCATTCAACTCACCATCTTACTATTCCATTTACGTATGCATATGCACATATTATTTTTGGATCAAAATCAAATACCCCACCCTCAAACCGCAATCGTGATTGATGTAATATGATCTTTTTTATCTAAGGTTATAAGAAGTTTCAAGAAGTTAGGGTGACCTCTTGGAAACCCCTTATTAAGCTTTAAGGCATACAAGCACCAAGGGTGCTCGGGATTCTACGTGGATCTTGGAGCTGGCTCAGAAACACCACACCCCGTCTTGGTTCAGGTCTGTGTTGAAAAATTGCTCGGACACCAAGAACACCCCCATTTTGACAGTTTGAACACTTTGTTTGTGTACAATTGTTTTTTCAAATTCTATTGTAAATAAACAAAACTCACCTGTTCTTCAAAACACCAACTCACTCATTATACAAACCAATACATTTTATATAAAACCTCCATTCCAAATCTCTCGATTCTCTCTATACTTTCTTTCAATTTCAAGAATGGATCAATCATCCTTCGATCCTTCCCTTTGCATGCCTAAAAACCGGACTCCAAACGAGAAAATAGCATTGGTAACCGCCTACATCGATAACATTAACGATTTTGGAGTCGGCAACTTTTAGAACCGTGTTGAGGAAAAATTCAACAAACTAATAGTCGCCGAACCGTATCGGAAGAAACTTCAACTTCATAGCAAGTGGAGGAATTTGAACTCAAAGGTCTTGAAATTTATCAATTCAACAACCAATAGGCAAATTGGAAAAATGGGATACACTTTGACACTGTTTTCCATATCCTTGTCCTTCCTTTCCCTTCCCTTTTCCTTCTTAAAAAATCTAAAGAACACACCACCAACTCTAGAACAAACCCTTAGAGCTTGCATTAGTGGATTGAAGAAATCATTTTAGAAACCCATTTTGATTTTCCAAATTGTCTGCATCAACCATAATCAAACCAAAAATAACCATTTCCACTCCAATTATTTCTATTTTTTGAAATACACTTTATCTTGGTATACACAGATCCCAAATATGGTCATTTTATTATTCGAACTTAAAAGAATCAGAGTCAAAATATACATCTGATTAAGACTATACAATTAAATAAATTGACATGCTTAATAATTTAAAAAAAAAAATCATTATCACTTCTACCCAAGTACTCAAAACTGATTTTTGCAACTTCAAATAATCAAACTCCATTTTAATACTAGACTTTAAAAGGACATAGCAAATATTAGCATAATTTAAATTGCATATAATACAAGAAATCATCGTATATACACACACAAGACACATGAAAGCTTAAAATCCCTAAACATTGTTACTGACATAATAACCTTGAAATAAACATAACTTTTACTAGCCTCATTATTGAATTTTGGTGGTTTTTTTTTTTAAAGCAAGTACACCACATAGAAAACATACACCACCTTACATGGAGAATTGATGTTATGATCTTTAATGATACAGACATCATTAGTCAGCTGTCCAGCTTTGTTCCACAATTTCACGCACTTTTCTGTTGTATTCGCGTTTATTCTCACTAAACATTCGTGCTGCTTCTGAATTTGCTGGTGAATTAGGGTTTGGATCGCACAGCAATGACTATAAAAATAAATAAATATCAAGATTAGTTATTAATATATATGGTAAAAAGTAAAAAAGAATCTTTGTTTTTTTCTTTTTTGCTGTTAGATACTGTATGGATAAAGTGACTGATTGAATAATAGTACAATAATGTTTGGCTGAACGAGAATAAATGACCATATTACCGTTACATTTCAGAAAGAGTAAATTACAGTTTTAGTCCCTGTGGTTTACATCAAATTACAGTTTTAGTCCTAGTTTTGAAAATCTTGCACCGATGGTCCCTGTGGTTTCCAAATCTTTTACTTTTGGCCTCTATATTTCCAAATCTTTCAATTTTGGTCACTCCCTGTGGTACCGTTTGTGTAAACTATAGGGACCAAAAGTGAAAGATTCGGAAACCACAGGGACCACCGGTGAAAGATTTTCAAAACTAGGACCAAAAACTGTAATTTGGTGTAATCCACAAAGATCAAAACTGTAATTTACTCTTTCAAAAATAATTCACAATTTTAATCAATTTTAGAGTGAGAGGGGTTGTAAGAAAAAAGGAGGGCAGATATGTAAATAATGTATTTTTGGCTTAACCCATTAAGTCATTAAGTCCAAATTAAGTCTAAAGAAACAGTCAAATATAGCTGATCAGATTAAATGCTTAACTGCTTAACCTATTAAGCTCATTAAGTAAAAAAGACACGGCCCCTTAATCTGGATAAATTACCAAAATGCCCTTCAAGTTTAATGGATTAAACTTAGTGTAATCAGACACTAACCCTTTACCTATTTGTCTTTCGTTATTTCCTCCCGGCTCCTCTAGAAAATAAAGCATGAAAATTACCAAAATGCCCTTCAGGTTATTGTACTATTTGATATGGTTATCATGGTAAGTCTTTCATATATGTTATAGAAAATGTAATGTTAATGTCTTCCAAGAATCATGTTGGGTAATGTTGGTCATGTAAGTAGGCTGACTCATGTTTCTTAGAAAACATTGAAGCTTATATAGAATTTTATTATAAAATCTTCATAATCAATATGAATAGTATCATAACATCAAACTGAATAACACACCTGAATTGATGTAAGAATGGCAGCAACATCATAAATTGGACTCCATTGATTTTGAAGAATGTCCAAACATATGCTTCCATCTGCATAAACTAATAAGCAAAAAAGGACAAAATAAAGTTAACAATAATTTTCTCATAGATATTTTAGACATCTTTTCTTTTTCTAATGTCTATGACTAATTGAAGTAATACAAACTTTTTGATAATATCAACTTACTATTGGGATGAAACATTCTAGAAATGAATCGAACTGTTGGTGGCTTGTTGGGATAATCTTCTGAAAACTGGAGTGTCAACTTGAACGTACCTGAGATCAATTACAGTATTATATGCTAGCAAAATGGACAAGAACCATATGTAAAGCTACTTTTTATAACTCTGTATATACATAACATATTTTATGAAACAGGATATATGATAAAAAGATTGAATCCTTTAAATCATCTGTTATTATGCACAGATCAGTCATAATTGAAGTATGAACTCACCTCCATCCCAAGGAGTGTCATCTGGACTGCAAGGAAAGAAGAAGTAATCAGTGAATAATCAACTAGTTTTTAATGATCAGAAAACATGAATTTCACACTTCAACCTACCCAAATATGACAGCATTCCATAGCATTATATTGTTATCCACCGGAGCACCACTGATACCAGCAGGAGGATCGTTCTGTAACCTCTTAAAATCCCTCATTAGCCTCTTCCTTGCGGGGGTTGACATCTTTGATCTTCCTCCCCTGTTACAATTAAGTTCAATAAACAGGAAAAGAAGAACGCTTACTTCAGGTCTACCTGCGAATCATCTACCGAATTGATACTATTGAGTGCCTGGATGTGTGTTCGTAAAGTGTAGTGACTACTTGCTACTTCTCCAAATAGTATATAATCAGAAATTTAGAATGAAATCGCTCATTTTCAAACAATCGGAACCTAATAATCAATTTGGAAGCACGTTCAACCTTTAAGATTATCATGAAAACAAAATCATAAGGAAAAGCAAGCTCCTAAATGTGAACCGTGAACCCTAGATCTGTAAAAACAGACCAATTGCATATAGCATGAAGCGATTTTAAACCCAAAAAACAATTAAGGAAGTTTGTGTTGTTCAATTTTAGGATTCCGGTAAATACGTTGACTATGGACGTGAATTTTTGACGATATGAATGTGAAGTAAGTGCGGAATGAAAGATGGAAAGAAGGATTTTGCCTGCGGGGTTAAGCAGTGGAGAATGGGTATGTGGATGAACGAGAGTGAACGGGAAAATGATGACCGGTCGCCGGCCGCCGTGGGGGAATCCGTGACCTCCACACTTTGCCCTTTTAAACTCGTGGTCTCGGAAACGAAGATGAAGCTTCGACTTCGCGTAACATGTAAGCTGGTGATCTTTCGTTTGTATATGCCACTCACTATGTGGACATTTAAAAAATATATATATTTAACTTCACTAAGTTTTTGAAATAATATTTATTTCATTATTTATCCTTTAACTCATTTTAATTTTAAAATTTTATTTACATTGTTAATTTTATTAAAACGGTTGTTACGATCAACATAAGGATTTCTATAGTTTTTGTTGATTAGGTCATTGGATTTTTTTTAACATCGATCGTTATTGAATTTTTGTTTTGCTATCTAGGTCTCTTAATTTTTTTTCTTACAATTGTTTTTGGATATATTCAGAAAAATCCTTACATTTTGACAATATTAACGATTAAAGCCTAAAAGTTTTCTTTTACTTAATTAAGCTCGAGATTTTGATTAATTTGACAAATTAAGGACTAATGTCGGTTACCCCGTTACCATCCAGTCACAACTCATGATGTGACCCTAAATATTCAAGAAAGTTTTCATATTTTGACCTTATTAACGATTAAGCCCTAAATTTTTTTCATTCAGTTAAGCCAAGATAATGATAAATGCTAACAATTTAGGGACAAAATTGCGGTTACCCCCCTCCCCCCCGGTTACCATCCGATCACAATGTTGAAATGTAGTCTACATGGCTAAGTTGTGTTGAAGGTTTACCCCAATTACCTTCTTCTAGTAAACCCACAATTATAAATTTGCACCAAGGCTAAAGGAAACTAAATCCTTAATGTGCATCTAACCCGAACGAACACAATTCAAACCTCTAGAGAACCGATTCTAGTAACTCAGCTGGTGTCATATGGATATAGTGAGTGGCTGGAAATGCTTCGTGTCATCAAGAATCATAAAGGGAAATTAGCAAACAAACTAATGGTTGCCCTAAATCAGCTATGCACCAAAGCTGATCAGTTGAATCTGATCTCACAAGTAACTGGTACTTCAAGAGCATAAGAGAATGAGAGACATCAACCAGTTGGTGATATCGCTAAAAGGGACGTGCTACCAAGGAACTCTACTATGATGAACACTCGTTGGCCTCTGCACCATATATGTTCTACTTGAGATGTGAGTGTGTTGCAAAATAAATCTCAAAAGGATTCCATCAACTATTGTCCTTAGAGTTAGACAATAGGAGGGAATAACTACTTCAACATAACTTAGCCACATAGACTACACATCAATATTGTAACCGGATGGTAACGGGGTAACCGCTAACATTCACTAGTATCTTGGGGTTAATTAAATAAAAAGAATTAGGGCTTAAGTGTTAATAAGGTCAATTTATAATAACTTTCCTAAATATTTAGAGTAACATCATGAGTTGTGACCGGATGGTAACGAGGTAATCGACATTAGTCCTTAATTTTGTCAAATTAATCAAATTTTTAGGCTTAATTGAATAAAAAAACTTTTAGGGCTTAATCGTTAATAATGTCAAAATATAAGGACTTTCCTAAATATATCCGGTGGTTTTTTACAAATTTAATTTTTTATTTCATTTTTAAAGGTTTTTTTGCAAATCGTTTACAATTTCATATATTTTTATATGTTTTTTCAAAATTTATTTTTATAACTTAACTTTTATTTCATTTTTAAATGTCACTTCATGATTTTTTTTATAATTTCAATTATGCTTTGGTTTTACAATATATTTTTTAAAACTTTATTTTTTTACTTTGTTTTAACATATTTTTTCCACAATTCATTTTTTATAGTTTCATTGTTTACTTCGTTTTACATGTTTTTTCTTACATATCTTATTTTGCAAATTTATTTTTTACTTACCTTTACATGTTTGTTCACAATCTATTTTTACAAATTTTTTTTTTTAGTTTGTTTTACATATTTGTTCAAACAAAATAAAGTTGTATAAAAATAATTTGTCAAAAAACACATAAAAAATTAAAATTGTGAAATTATAAACTTAGATTGTAAAAAAATTATATGAAAACAAAATACATATTGTGAAGTTATAAAAATAAATTATGAAAAACATGTAAAAACGATCTAAATAAATAAGATGTAAAAATAAAATTGTGAAAAATATATAAAAACGAAATAAATAAAATTGTAAAAAAACATATAAAAACAAAATAAAAATTAAAGTTGTAAAAATGGATCGTCAAAAAGCAGGTAAGAAAATTAGATTGCCAAAAAAATTAAATGAAATAGATAGTCAAAAAAAATTCAATGACATTCAATAGGCCAAATAAAGTTTAATAATCTTAAATAACAAAAATGTGAAAACATACGGTTGTCGGTCATAATGACCATGTGACAACCAAAAAGTTTTACGCGTTTAAGATATGATTTGTCACTTAAACGTGTTATGGATGGACAAAAAGGTCAAAAGAGGTAAGAACATGGAAATTTGGTTTTAACGACCCAAGAGCTAAAACGAGAATAAATGACCAAAAGTGAAATTTTTATTGTCAAATATTTAGAAATTGATACCTCAAAATCTAAAAATATTTGAGAAAAAGTCATCAATGTGACTTTAGTAATATTTGAGATAACAAAAATATAGGAAAAAGATTCAGGCCATTTAGAGTTATAACGAAGAAGTTATAAAGGTTTTAAAATGGCCCAAAAGTGACAAATATGACCAAATAGTCATTTTCAAGGGTTAATAGTGGAAAAGTTTGCAAAAGGGAAAGTTTTAAAGCTCATTCATGTGGTATGACCAAAGCTTATTCCAAAAGTGACAAATATGAAGGTTTTAAAACTGCCCAAAAAGGAAAGTTTTAAAGCTCATTCTCATATTTCTAAATGTATAAAGTTTGCAAATTTTGGAAATCATGACAGAGTTATCATTAAGGAAAAATCAGAAAAAATAAGGAAAAGACACAAAAATTTCACTAAGGCTGGGAAACGGGGGTAGTTTCGTAAATTGACACTTAAAAACCCAGATGTCGTTCTTTTGTTCCTGTGGGCTACGATCTCCTCTAAAAAGAACACGCAAACTCAGATTAGAAAAGGAAAAGAAAAATCGGGAGAGGGCAAGAACTAGGGGTGGAATTGGTACGGTACCGAGCTTTTTTCTTATATACCGTGTACCGTACCAATTATAATTGGCACAAAATTTTAATTACCAGTACCGTACCAAATATACTTGGTACCAACTTATTTGGCTACCAACAAGTTTGGTTGGTACATATTGGTATTGGTATATACCAAAAACTTTTCTTTTAGTATTGTTTTCCCTAACTTATCATCGTTTACGTGCTAGTCGCTTGTGTTATTTGTTTGATTTTAATGTCTAGTGTTGTTTAAAAAAAATAGTATTAAGAGTTGTTTTAGTAATTCATTTTCGAGTGTGACTTGCTAGTTATTACTCCTATTTAAAACATAAAAATACGAGAATTGAATATATATATATATATATATATATATATATATATATATATATATATATATATATATATATATATATATATATATATATATATATATATATACTAGTTGTAAAACCCGTGTATTACACGGGATGATACAAAAAATTATTAATTAAGAATATCTAAACATGAATAATTTTACATAAGAAATTTGTTTGTGTATCGTGACATCTTGCTTTTGATTTTTACTATTACGACTTTGTATTTTGATAAATATAATTGATTATGAGAATGTCACCGGTACTACAATCAAATTCACTATTATGATTGGAATCGATCTTCAAAATATTTTGACGTCAATTGTCTCTCTATTGTCTCCCAAATCATTCTACACATTAAAAAAATAATATGATATTCAAAAACAATTAATTTTGAAATTGAATGATAACAATTAATTTTGAAATTGAATGATAATTAAACCGATCATTAAGGAGTTAGAAACGTTTCAAACCAATTAGTTTTTTAAAGAAATTTAAAATTATGAGAAAATGACATGTGGCAAAATGAATGTGGTGATGACATGTGGCTTTGAGTTACTTATTTATTAGGATAAGATATATATATATATATATATATATATATATATATATATATATATATATATATATATATATATATATATATATATATATATATATATATATATATATGAATTGGTTGGTACGGTACAACCGTGGTATTCAAGATTTTGTACCGTTACCATACCAATATTGCTTAATTGGTATGGTACTACCAACCAAAGATATTGGCTACCAAAGATGTTGGCTACCAACTTTATTGGTACGGTTGGTAACATGTTGGTTGGTTCTCCACGGTACATTTTTGCCAGCCCTAGCAAGAACGAGAGAAATCGCACACACACACACATGTGTGTGTGAAGTCCCGACCAAGGGAGCAGGAAGGCAACGTGGGTAGCGATTTTGAGCAAGAGAGAGAGACGAGAGGAACCTGCTACAGCAGCAACAGTCGACGAAGGAGGAGAAACCGGCGTCGCCGGCGCGTTTTCCGACGATTCTCGGCGGCATTGGCCGGCGCCGGCAAAGATAATGGTCAAGAAAGGTTTTGTGATTCCGATTTCAGCTCAAATCAACTCCAATTTCAGATTTTGAGAGCTATTAGACAGAAATTGAAAAAGGTAAAAGTTGATTTTTGAAACCCTAGTTCCTAAATCCGAAAATACCTTCATGCATGTCAAAGATTGGTGTTAATTGGTGATTTTAAATATGGATTGAGCAGGGGATTCGTAAAAAGGGAAAAGGACACCTTTGATTTAAGATTTTAGCCAAGAAATCGAAAGGTATAATCTGATTTTGTAAACTCTAGTTTACTAAATCTGAAATTTCTTCATGCATGTGGGTTTTGAAGTTGGTTTTTCGATTTCTAACACTATATGAGTTCAAAAACATAAAGATTTTTAGGTTTTTAGTATATGGTTTAAGATTCTTGGATGCATGTTTGTGAATCATTTGGAAGGATGAAGAACATATGATGTAATTGGGTTTTTGAGTGTTGATTATGAACATGCATTGTGAATATGTTTAAGAAAACTCAAAAATCAAGTATTATGCAAAGATTGAATCAAGTTCCAAGATGGATTTTCATGTTATGATCAAACACCAAAGTTTATGATTAAATTGAGGACGTTAGACGACTTTTGGTATGTTAAAAATTGGTTTTTGGCATGGGATTTATGCAAATGTGTTTGATGTTTGGAATTATGTTGGTTTAAAAATATGAGAAAGGAAGTTTAAAACTTGATACTTGGAGGATCTTTATGTCATGACTACAAGATTTTATATGTGTGAAATTTTAAAATGCTAGTTTAAAAGTGAAACAAACTTTGTTTTAGTTCCGTTGGTGAATTGTGAAAGATTGGAATGGAATTGTAAATTCCACCCGTAATGGGACAATTTTAGTATGTGTAAACATAGTGTTTAAAACAAGGTAAAACTTAATTGCAATGATATTTTGAAGTGTTGGGAATGTTTCAACGTCACACGAACGAAAAATAATACGATTTATAACGGTTTCTATTTTTAGAAACTTTATTGATTAAAGTTTGCCAAAATGGCATAGATGAGTAAAATAATGGATGTTTTGACATCTAGCCATTGAAGTGAACTCATAGAGATGTAAAAATTATAAAATATCTAAATTGATCGTGTAGAACCCGAAAATACCATTTTTGGTCAAAATGGAACAAAAAGGGTAAAAATGTCCAAATTGATATTCTACTTTAAGAATCACACTTGGACATTGGAATGGAACTAGATGATGACTAGAAGTAGTTCAAGAAGGATTAGACAATTACTACTTGTTTAGTTATCTAATAAGTTATAATCTTTTATTAGATTACTAGAGATTGGAGGACGTTTGGAAGAAAAGCTAGAGAAAGTGGATTAGTGTAGCTAGCCGTACCTAGCTACTAAGGTGAATACATGTGACTTTTTTCTACTATGGGGTACATGTCAAATTATTGATAAAGCTTTTATGTGACATTTTTGAATATTAAATGATATGTAAATCATTCTAGTTACGATATGATTATGAAAGTTTTATAAGATGATTTTTAAAGTATGTTTTGGCTTCAAGCCATAATGATTTGAAAGTATGTTTTTACATCAAGCCATAATGTTATGAAAGTATGCTTTGGCATCAAGCTATAATGTCATGAAAGAATGTTTTGGTGTTAAGCCTTATGATGTTATGAAAGAATGTTTTGGCATCAAGCCATTAATCTTACGAAAGAATGTTTTGGCATTAAGCTTTATATTGTTATGAAAGAATGTTTTGGCATTAAGCCTTATGCTGTTATGAAAGAATGTTTTGGCATATACCCTTAATGAGTATTTGAGTAAATGTTTGACAACAAGCAAAGTTATGTTTATGAATGACTGGTACTTTGAAGCAAGCAATGTAATGCAATGCAAATTAATGTGAATGAAAGGATAATGCTTGGCCCGGGCAATGATGTTCCCTAAGGGGACTATAGAGGAATCTACTGGGACGGTACCACTCCATTCGCGAAGTAGATGTCCTAAGCTAATGAGGCCAGGATGGACTGATCAAGTTATTTCCATTCTGGTATAGACTTGGGGTATCACCAAGAGTGATTAATGTCCTAAGTATAAAAATAAAAGCATGTTGAGATACCAGTCAAAGCATGTGATAAGATGTTGAGGCGGTTTGATTATGTTCTTACCATCTCAGTATAGACTTGGGGTATCGCCAATGTCATTAAGGCCCTAAGTATAAAAAATATAATGGTGTTAAGATACCAGTCAAGCTAAAGGAAAGGAAAAAAAGAAAAGTTTTGTGTTACTAGCATTCTTACTTGATTTGTTTGAAAGTCTTTGAAAGTAAAAGTATATTTCTATGTTGTTATAAAAGGTTTGACAGCAGGCATTATTATATGATTGGTTTACAAAGGTTTTGAAAATGACTAAGTCGTGTTTATAAATGTTTTGTGTCCAAACCCATGTAGCTCACGAGACGTTTTCGTCTTACGTATTTATTTATGATATGTATCACAGGTTCTAGATACGAGGGATAGAAGCAAGTAGATGACCCGAAGAAATTGAGATTTTAGAAGGAGTGAGCTTTGGCCGATGTAACGGTTTGTATCCTAACTTGCTTTCTATGGTGTAGTATGATATGGAGTTTTAACCCCCGAAATTGTTTAAACATTGTTAAAACTTTAATATTTTTGTTGGGACCAAAATTTTAAGTCATGACTCGACGTCATGAGAAAAGTTTTTAAAAGTTGACATTTTGTCACATAATATTTTTTTATAATATATTACATTTCTCAAAGTGTATCAAAGATCGGGGTGTTACAGACCACTTTTGCAAAAATTGAAATATTTAATAAACTTCTAAAACTTAAAAATAGTTAACTGATAAAATAAATACAACTTCAAAATAGTGACTAATTATGTCATTAACGTATAAAAAGGGAAAATACTCATACCAAATGTATTATCCCTGATGCTCAAAAAATATATCATGTTATTTATGTATTTATTAAAATCATTATATTTTCTTATTTTAACTGAATTAATGTTTCGCAGCCAAGTAACGCAACAATATTGGTTGCATATTCTATGTGGAGCTGAAATAAGTATACGAGAACATTGATTTAGATTATAAAACTTATATCGAATAGTAATTACAGTTTGTGGAAAGTAATATTATTACACTTTTGCAAAATGGTAACACTTTCTTAAAATAACAACTATAGCTTGATAGGTTGTTTAGGCTTGATCGTAATCATGTCTGCTTGGTTGGTGACCGTCGGGTTCCTTTGGAGGCTTTAGAATACTTTGCTTTTTGGCGACTTGAAGATCAACAAAAACTTCATTTTTAGACCAAAGGGAGTCATGACCACTCATCCCATGGGGTTTCAGTGTCACATAGGCGCCGCCTCACTCTCCCCTCTCACTAACCCCTCACCCCATAAATTCTAGGAAATGATATACCCTCACTACCCTCACTTAATATATATATATATATATATATATATATATATATATATATATATATATATATATATATATATATATATATATATAAGTGAGGGGTAGTGAGGGTATATCATTTCCTAGAATTTATGGGGGTGATATATGTTATGTTATGTGTGTATGAAGGAGGACCCCACACCACTCACCCCAAGTGGGGCTGCGTACCCGAACGGGGTTCTTTGCCCACGTCGGACACCGCACACCAAGTGGTGATGGCTCTGCAGGTTGGTCTTATAGTATAGTGCTAAATTCTTTTTATTGGTTGAATAATCATGCTTCCATCTCCGTTATAGTTTTGAATACTTGGCTCTTAAATCACATGTAACTGTTTTTTATTCTAGCTACTTGCTATAATTTTTATTCGAAATTACAGTCGTTCTAAAAAAAACAACTTTAATTTTTGAAAATTAACAATGTCATGTGAGTATTTTGGTTCCAAGTAGGTTATGCAACTATTTTTCTTGCATTACATGACCTCGAAACATTAATTTAATCATAATAGAAAATATAATGGTTTAGTGAATACAAAAAACACCATAATGATTTTCATTGGCGGATAATATATTGAGTTTTTTGAAATTTTTCTTTAAAGAAAGAATAGTAACAATTATGAATCATAAAACTCAAAAAATCACAAAATGACCAAAAAATATTATTTAATGAATCAATTGATTTTTTTACTATTGTAAATGAACGATCAAACATTTCACTTGGATCAATTGTAAAATTTCTTTATAAATAGTTTGACCATAAAAATCTGAATAAAATTGTAGTTTTTTCTTCGAGATAACATAATCATTTTGCAAAATGAAATAATAGTTTCATATAATAAGATGTTATTATATAAAATATTGATGTCATTTGGATTCTTTTGATTTTTTGAGTTCTTTAGCTATGTCTATTGAACACAAAATACACTTTGTGTTATATGTGAAACTATGGAATTTTATCTAGTGTTGGTTATCTTTATGATTACCTTTAATTTAATTACAAGGATCATTCTTAATATGGTTTTATTCAGTTTCGTCTTCGATCATCTAACTTAAGAGTCTATATTTTAGTCCTTATAAAATGTCAATTTTATGCATATGAATGGTTTGGTTTGTTGAGATCGACTGAAATTAAATTTTCATCTCTTATTACAAAAGAAATGAATTTCATACATACTTGGTCTAGACGTAGGGTGACACAGGGTAATTGTCTTGGACCCATCGTTTTAAGGGGGCCTAAAATTTTTGTGTCCTATGTAAGGAAAACACCAGGGTGTTCAAAAACAAATACTTGGAATTAATCTTACTACATTATATATTACATGTGTTTGTCATAGTCTTAACCTTACGATTAATGATATTACACTTTCATGTGTTAAAGTTGTTTCATTTTTTGGAGTTTTACAACGTTAATATACATTATCATCTAGTTTACTTAAAAGATGGAAGTGTTGTTAGATAACATTTCAACTTTAAGCGTAAAATCTTTATATTAATACTCGTGTAAGATCACTATTTAATACTCATTGAAAAAGTAAGATTAAAAGTGTCAAAGCTATTAGATTTTAGGCACCTCAAATAATATTGACTTTGTTAGAATTTTTACTTGGTATGAAGTTTTATTTGCTATTAGTATGTGTTTATTATGGATTTAAATGATCTTTTTTCTAGATTAAATATGTTGTAAATGAGTTTGTCTAATAATATAGTGTCCGTGGTTGAAGTTTTGGAATTTGTTAAAGTTGTCAACTACTATTAAAATGTTTTTGTTGCCTATAGAATATTACTAACTATTTATGTCGGTGTAGCATTCGCAAAAGTTTTTCAAATATGACATTACTAATGTTATGTTCTTGAGTTTTTTATAGGAGGGGAATGGAAGGGAAGAGAGGGGAACCAGTGATAAATTGTGTTCATAAGTTTTTTTAAAGAATGTAATGGAATGGAATGGAAGGGGATGGAAGGGGAAGGGAAGAAAAATATATGTAAAAGTTATCATCCCATTTTTGGGAGGGGAAGGAAGGGACTAGAAGGGAAATGAATGAAAATTACTTCTTTACCCCTCCAACACCTAATTTATTTTTAAAATAAAGGGTAAAGATGTCAAAATGTAAATTTCCTTCCCTTTCCTATCTACTTGAAAACATAACTTCTTTTCCATCCCCTTCCAACTCAAAAACACAACAAATTGTCAAATCTTCCTTTCATTTTCTTTCATTCCATTCCCTTCCATTATCATCCACTCCCTCCCCTTTATTATTAAACTCAAGAACAAAACGTAAATAATTACTTAAGGTCATCAATGTCACAATAAATGTTGAATGTTGTAGCTATTTGTATATTGAAAAAATACTATTAATGAAAAACGCTAGAATTTTTTCTTTATAAATTATTTGTAAATGTTTGCCTATATTTTTGTCTTTTAAGGCTTTTTTTTTTGTCTCGCATCGGACCTGGAAATGTTTTGATCGACTATGATTTCATGGGTATTCACAAATTTCATGATTTGTATTAACAAATACTCCTCACATTTTTAGAATACTAAAATGTATTTTTCTCCAAATTCACAATAATTTTTGCTCTCTCCCTTTCTTTGGCCCACCTCGAACAACTTCATCGTTAGATGTTCGACAGTCGACACTCGTTGGCTGTCATTGCAAATTTGCAATACCCTATAAGGCCATCTGGTATGAGCTTTCATCACCTTCACTTTTTTCTTGTCACATCAACATTCAGTCAAAACTCTTCACTCATCCTGTTATCCTTGGAAATAGTCGCCCCTCACTACCTCTCATTTTTCATCACTTTTTAAATTAAAAAATAAATTAAAAATAAAATAAAACTAAGAATTTCAAAATAAAATGTTTCGTTAAAATAGATAAATTAAAACCTAATAAATTTAAAATTACATTAAAATTAAAATAAACAAAACATAAAAATAACTTAAAACTAAAATTAAAAAAACTAAAAATTAACTTAAAACTAAAATTAAAAAACCTAAAAAGCTACGATTCGTATTTTTTGATGGTATCGTGTGATTGAGCTTCAACGCCATTTCGAAAGCCTTTCCGGAGAGATGGTCCGTCGGTTGCATCAAAAGATGCATGTCGACCGCACGTTATTTTCCGCGATCTCTCTCCTTCTTCACCTCCCGTTCTTCATTGAATTTGACATGAATCGTAATAGTCGTAAAAATTTTATCGAGTTTTTGTTCACTTGATCTATGCGCTCGTCGTTAACCAAAGTCGAAGACGTCGCTTTTCTTATGGCCTTTGCCTGATTGCGCCCCATCGGCCTTTCAAACTTGTTGATGTCTTCGTTGAGGTCGATACTGATATGTGCATCTGGAGACGTCGTGTAATGCGTCTTAGATGTTTTGGATCGTTTTGACCCATGTGTCGGTATTGAGTCTCCGCCAAGCCCCTTCCACCTCCGGTGTCCTCGGATAACTTCCCAAAAAGTCATATACCTCCGGTGTCCTCGGATAATTTCCGGCCTCGCAATCGTCTAAAACGGCAATCCACGACCGTTCTAAAATAACTTCTGCTTCGACGGTCCACATGTCAGTGGAGCGGTAGCAGTGGTTTTTTTCCCCTTGTTTTTAGCATTATTTGCGTTGGAGTGGAACTTCCTCGGGCCTGGATCCCTTAGCTTGTGTCTCCTCACTTGAATCGGAATCCTCGACGAGCTCGACTTGCGGTTCGGTAAAAGCAGTGCTAGGTGTGCAATAAAACGTGTTAAACAAGGATTGCGGTAGTAGGTAGGCGTCATCGAGGGATATGAATTGTGGTGGCGAAAAAAATGGTGACGCTCCATTTGCGGGATATAAGATGACGATGACATGTCGGTTTGCGGGAATATATTTTTCAAGGATTTGGATTTTGTTTAGATAACTTATTGGATGTCATTGAGAAATATTTAGGAGTGAGTATGTGTGAATATTGTAGGTGTATAAAGAGAAGTGTGCGTGCGTGTGTGGTATTTTTTCAATGGTAAACACGTTCAAGTACTTAATGTTTGCGTTGGATGAAAGTTTTAACCGGCTATAGTCTTTTAAATTTACCAACCTTCTATCAAAGTTTGATTTAAAAATAACTGAAAGTTCAAATTTATAAATAAGAAAATATTAAAAAAACCTTTAGATGCTCAAGTTTATTGAAATCCCTTATTTTGTATAAACATGTACGCGTAAATGTCTAAATATGGCATCCACACTATCGTTTGTTTACCGTGATGTGCTTTTTGAACAATCAAAACACAAAGTAAAACTACTCTATGGATGTTAACATGAAGCTATTGTTGAGATTCTCACTTTTAAACATGTTGGTTTGTCAATACGAACAAAGTTTTTTATGTCCATATTTAGATGTGGGATTTGATGATTAATATATTAAAAACTTGTATCTCTACTTTAGGATGCTTTCATTTATAAATGGATATTGAAAGAAAGAAAAAAGTGACAAAAAATCACATTTCTTTTTTCCAATAATTTTCTTGACCTATATCTACATGTATGTTATGTATTATATTATAAATGTGGTCATTCAAATAATGTGATCATAATTGTTTTTACCACATTCATACAAATAATATAGTAAGATTATTTAACATGCCATTAAGAGAAAACAAAATAAAATTGTATAACCAAAGTGTTAGTTTTTATATTTATTTAATAATACTATAACATCAATGAGATAACATTGGAGATAAGTTGTTAGTCAACATTAATCTCTAATTTTAAAAAGGACTTGCAGTGCTGGCCTATGGTGCAGATGTAGTAGTGGTTGTCAGCACTGTTTATGGTAAATCTAGCAGGGGTGGTGGTTTGGATTGCAATTGGGTTGTGGGTGTCACAGTTATCGTACGCCTCTTGCGTTACTTCTGCAACGGTATGAGATCTATCGTCAAAGTTAAAGACGAGAACGTCGTTGATTTTGAAGGTATGGTTTAGTGGCCACATGTCGTAGAAACTATCATCTT